>CAJQZJ010032290.1:8126718-8146718 GCA_907164525.1 Lophiomys imhausi
TATATATATATATATATATATATATATATATATATATATATATATATGGGATCATATTTGGGTAATAGAATTATGATCTAGCTTAGATGGGCTAGGATTGCACAATGCAGGCCAAGACTTGTTAAACTCCATCAGGTGTCTGTGTACTCATTTATGATGGTGGCTTAAGGATTAACACAGCCGAACCAATTAAATATGATCGAAATACTAGTTAAATAATTTAATTAGTCATTTTTTTTGTACAGAAAAGACCTGAGATTCATTTTCCTACTTTGCAGGCCAGTGCAAAAACAATGACACCATATCTACACTAAATGGATTCAGTGTGTGTGTGTGTGTGTGTTTACATGTAAAGTATCAAAGGAGCTCAAGAAATTGATATTAATTTATTTAATATGGGTGAACTATAAGCATGAGAATGAGTGGTGAATATTATATAAATATAATATTAATGTTTAAAAAGTGAAAAATTTAAAAAGGAAATCATTCTTATATTTTCGTTATCTGACAATATGGACACCATATTCCTGAGACTTTTCATAAAAAAAATTGATAACCGTATCACTGAAGGTATATGTATACTCTCTCCATGTTTAGCACTAAAAATCAGTACATCTTGATTCCATCAGATTTGGGAGCATACAGCACTTTCTCATTCCACAATTCTCATCTCCGTTAGACCCAGACTCTGTGAGAATCCTCAAGGGTGAAGTAGATATTGATAAAGTGCATGGGAAAAAGAACAGTATAATGCATAATCAATAGAATTAACAAAGAATGTTTCTGTTCATTAATAGTATCCCCTTCATATGTTGTGATCCCTACCATTGTAAGTGTAGGAAATGTGATTGCATCATTTAGTAATTGCAGGAGGGGATGGTATGCTTCCAGGATTTGAATTATTTTACATGGAACAATGAACTCATGTACTGCTGTTATAATTTAATTTGTTTAAGGGGCTAGAAGGTTGGCTCTGCTGTGAAGAGAATGCCTTTGGAAGAGACCTGAGTTCAGTTCCTAGGGCCCATGTCAGGCATCTGACAACTGCATGAAATTCTTCATTATGCTTAGTTACAATACTTTTGTGTCTGTTTTATGTGGAAAGTGCTTGAATGTCAAAAGACAAATGCTAAGAGTTGGTTAACTCCTATTATTAATGGATTCCAGGTACAAATATCATCCTACTGAGGAGCAGAGGATTAAATACTGAGCCATATTCTTGTTCCTAAATGTTCATGAAGGATTTTCATTCCATTATATATGACCTCAGGCAAAAGAAGTGAAAAACTACAAGCCTGCCAATTGTATTTAGCCAATCCAGAATAAATAATCATTTGACTAATATGATCTATGCAGGTGACAATTTGAATAATTGTGAGTAATTTCCTTCAGTATAAAACAATTTTAATATATTATCGTATGACATTATAAACTAGGGGCTGTCATACTAGATGAAAATAGGACTCCTCATATTTTCCATATCATGTGTCAACACTGACCCACACATTTCTAAATTTCAAGCAACTGAACATTTGAAAGAGGGTTTTCTGGTTATTGCACAAATTCTTCTGTCTTATGCTTGCAAGTGTCTGATAATTTTACAAGTAATTCTTTGCTTCCATTATTAATTTAAAAGAGAACTTGGATTTGGTTCTCAGCACCCAAATTATATAGCACAGCAGATCTGAAGCCTTATTATGTTCTCCATGGGCTTCAGTACATGCAAGGTGTGCACAAACTTACTAGGGACACAAAAATCAATGAAAAAGTATTTTTAAATTTTATGATTACAATCTAATCTACATGTAGATTCAGAGAGGACTAATCAGTATAAATGATCTTGTGTCAAAGAGATTCACATTGCAGTTTTTTTATCAACATTGGTTATTCAAGAATATGCCAGCTACTATAAATTTTCAATAAGCCAAAGATGTATGACAAATTATACATTTTTAAAAATAGGAACATTTTAAATTAACCTACTCCTCTAATGACGAACTTAGGAAAGTGATACCTTATAGTTTTGAAGTTCCATTTCAAACCCTTCGTTATCCCAAAATAAATGTGAGAGGATTATCAATGTGAAGAATTTATCCCTTCAGGAAATACTCACTTGTGTCATTAGAAATTTCATTTTTGGGACATGGGCTATGTTGAAAACAGCATGCTGCCATTCCCTCCTTCAAGAATTTTCTGAATCCAGGACCACAATCAGCACTACACAGAGAGGGAGGCATCTAAATTATAATAGACACATGCTACAATCAAAATTTTTCCTACCCCTTCCATAACTGTAGTATATTAGCATGGTGAGATATTAATAGCCTTATTTTATATACACCAAGTAAGTCATAAAAGGTAGAACATGAATATATGGACAAAAATTGATGAAAGTTGACTTGATTCCTAGCTCCTAGAAATTCAGGAGGAAGAGCTGGTTGTGTGCTGTGTGCAAACAATACTGAGACTGCATGATGGTTATTATAGTTAACTCTTGTCAACTTGGCACAAAGTACAGTACAAAGACAGAGAGAATTTAAGTGAGATATTCTCTTAAATACATGAGCTTGGCATCATATGTGTAAGGCATTATTTTAATTGGCAATTAGATTAGAAATGGCTATCTTACTGTGTGCAGTGTTGTTCCTAATTAGAGGAGTATGAGAAATCAGGCAGAACCAGTAAGCATTGTTCCTACAGGGTCTATGCTTCAGTTCCACTCTGCAGATCCCTGCCCTGTCCTCCCTTGAGGGGAACCCATGAGCCAAATCAACCCTTTCCCCCTCACTTTGCTTATGGTTCGTACTTAATATAAGCAACACAGTAGTAAGGAATAAAGAATTTCCAAAACAGAGGGAAAATTTCCTCTAATCCCAGAAAGTCAACATGACCACAACTAAATTAGCACAGCAAACCTTAACAAAGTGAAAGTGTACAGGAAAATGGCTGAATAAGGAAGCCTAGTGCATTTGCGGATAGGAAGTTCTGATTTGATGTATAGTGAGATGGAAGGTGGAGTGTTTCCTTGGGTTGTCTTCATGGTGTCTGCAGATATTGGGTAACCTGATTAAAAGCTAGATCGCTTAAAGATCATTCAGGCATTCCTTAAATTGAAAAAAAATCTTTGCATTACAATGAGCATTGTAATGGGGCTCTATATGCTGAATCAGAAACTTGTTGATTCTTGCTGTTCAGTTTGCACCCACTGTTTCATATTAAGTTCTGTAAAAACTGACACATTCTACTGTGTGAAGAATTATCTCATGTTTCCTCAAACATGGTTAATTACAGCACTTATTTTTTTGTTTTATTTATTCATTTTGTTGCTGTTGTTTGGAAAAGCTCTCACTGTATAGCACTCGTATACCTCAATTTCCTACATATATCAGTGTACATTTCTTTCCTTGTTTTTTCATATTAGTTTTTAACATTTATCTGCCTTTGTTTTATGTGCATTCATTTTAATCATTTAGGTTTGCATTTAGATTTTAAAGACTATTTTGCGATAGAGTGGAGAGAATGCGTCTCCTTGTCAAAATTCTCATTTCTTTAAAATAGTGTACCCATATCCACCATGGGTGGCTTGGACTCACTATTGAAGGCAGACTGGCCACAAACAAAGAAAGAGAGTTGCTTGGCTCTTAATTTAAAGAATGTAGATTAAAAATATAATCTATTGCACAAACCGGGCCTCATTTCTTGGGCACCACCTTTACCTGCAACTGTCCATCTAGGAGTATGAGATCACTCCCCCCCTTTCATGCCAGGTTGCATAGGAAAGCCCTACAACTGTATGGTCTGCCTCCTACTCTCCATGATCCATCTACATGGGAGCACCTTTATCTCCAACCCCAGACTCAGTTGGTCATATGGGACCAGCAGGCGAGGCTCCTCCCCCAACCCCATAATTGCCTAACTTAGTAGCCAAACCTGGCACCAGTACAGACTCTCTCTTTTCCTCTGCCCACCTCTCTGACACTACCTTTACCTGGTATCCCAGACTTAGGCTGCTATCTGGGACAACCAACCTTCCATCTCATCGGCAAGATTTCTGCCGACAACCCTAGATCCAGGCAGCCATCCTGGACCACCAGAAGCCAATTGATATAAGAACCCAGTAGAGGTCGAAAACATCAAGGAAAGGTAGCTCTACCTGTATTCCCAGAGGCATGCTGCTAAGCAGGCCTACCAGTTTTATTTGAAATTCAAAAACCTACTATCATCATAACAGTAGGTGTAAGAACACCATGAACAATCAGATGGATAAAGACAGTGTAGGAACAGCTGAAAGAGCTGTGACCTTATGCTGCAGAGAGGGTCTGTCTCTCCTGCATGCTTATCATGAGGGCAGTAACACTTGGCTGTGGACATAATCAGTTCTCCCACCTCTCTCGGATGTTCTGTGGCATGAATCCCACCCCAGGTTTCATCCTTTTCTGCCTGGAAACTGACATAGCCCAGACCTTCTGGTGGAGAAGCGTACCCTTCCAGCTTGGTGCCTGACTAGGCCCAAGTTTCCCGAGAAAATACCCAACAAGGCTTCCAACTGCTCCCTAGAAGATGGAAAATGACAGATGCCCATAGGTTGTGATGCCATCAGGCGCTGTATTGATGGCCTGTGCTGCCACCTGAGGCCATGTTGAAGCCCATGATCTGGGCATCCTCCGAGGGTCTTGTCTGGGTCCATGGGCCTACTGCAGCAGGTGACCGTGCTTGTGGTCTGTGCTGTCTCCAGAAACTGTGTGGAGGTCCATGGTCCATGCTCCCACTGACTGAAGAACAAGGAGACTAATTTTGCTGTGATATCGATAACTGCTGATGCACAGTTATGGGGACATAGAAGGCTTCTGGGACAACCACCCACCCCCAAGGGTAACGGCCTAGACAGGAAGCCACTAAGGATGACAACTCTTAAAAAGTGTGATGGGTTTGCTGAAAAGTAGCTCTCCACAACCAATGGCTTCTGGAGGGGGTGTGGGAAGGGAAGGACTCAGTTCTGTTTAACAAGAAGGCCACTGAAAGTTTGACAATGCTCCAGTGAGTATATAGAGAATACAAGGTAGAGTTGAGTTTTTTTCTTTTACTTTTTTTTTTTTAATTTTTACTTCTTTTGGGGGAAATCACAAAAGAGGAGGCAAACATGGAAGGACCGGGAAGAGATTGTGATGGGATGCATGATGTGAAATTCCCAGAGTCTCAATAAAAATGCTATGTGGAAAAAAATTTAACAAAACTTGATAAAAAGAAAATAATAT
The DNA here is from genome assembly GCA_907164525.1 of Lophiomys imhausi. Classification (NCBI taxonomy): domain Eukaryota; kingdom Metazoa; phylum Chordata; class Mammalia; order Rodentia; family Muridae; genus Lophiomys; species Lophiomys imhausi. The sequence continues at coordinate 8,131,974 of CAJQZJ010032290.1, forward strand.
TTTTCTAAACTATTTTTTAAATGTTATCACTATTGCTAAAATACTATATGTACACAATAAAAACAAATCTGAACAATATGCAAGGTCTATAACGAACATCAACAATCACCCCAATAATTTATCTGGTTCTTCTGCAAATCTAGTCAATTCACAGAAATTGGATCATCTTTCCAAAATAAATTATAATATAAATACTCATCAAATGGACACTGTTTAGAGTATTGTGTGGAGAAAACTTTGGAGGCAAGTATGAATCCAGTAGTTCCAGACAGAGTAGTAATGTCTGCCACAGTCCTAGGTAGGGGTGTGGGTAGGTCCCGTGTTTGTCAAATCTATCTGAATATACTCTCACAGTGTCTTTAATGTCTAACTAAGAGAGAAAACATAAAGTCCTGACCTAGGCATCCTTCAAGTTTTCATTGTAAATTTGGAGTCCAGAAGTTTATTATATTATTTACAAGATAAAATGCTTTATATTATCTTTCATTTTCATGGTCTCTTGAAAAATCCTCACCCTAGCATTTGAGAAGCTGAGGCAAAAGGGTGTGATACACAGCCTGTGATTCATAACAGTTTCCTATCTCAAAAGAAAAAAAGTTAAAAAACAAACAAATAAATGAATGAATGAATGAAATCCAATCATTGAGTATAGCTTCACTGAGGTTTATGTGTTTGTTTGCTTGGTTGCTTGAGACAGGCTGCCTGGAACTCACTATGTAAATGAGGCTAGCCTTGAACTCACAGAGATTTACCTGTTTCTGCCTCCCAAGAGCTAGGATTAAAATCATGTTCCTACTATGTCTGGCTAGAATCTTCGTTTTAAAGATGAGGATACGGGAGCTCAACAAAAATTAAGTAACGTCTCAAAGTGTTGAAGCCAGTGAGACTTCAGACCCCAAAATCTCATACTATAACTATCATTCTTGAAGATCATATAATCTCAATGCCTACAAAAATTTTAGCCAGGTAGTGCAGGAGAACTATCCTACAACCAACACACCAAAAGGAACAGGAACATAGACCTTGCTACCCGTTAGGGGGACACTTAGCCCTAATGAAGTTGCCATATAGGCCCCCAGTGCAAGAGGAAGCTCTTAGCCGTCATATGACTGTTGAACAGAGGGGGGCTGATATGTAGGGGCAACCCACTCCAGAGGAGTAGGATAGGTGGGAGAAGGTGGAGAGAGTGGGAGGGTGGGACCAGGAGGAGTGGAGAGAGGGGACTGTGATGGAGATGTAACTTGAAGTAATAAATAAACATTAAAAAGAACTATGGTAAATACCTTTTCTGCCAAAATAAAAATTAAAAAGACAGACACCTCAAGAATTAATACTGCTTTTAGCAAGATTTGTCTGTGAAAATAGCTCCTAATTCTTAAATAAGTTTATAATCCTGATATGAAAATGCAAACAAAAATATGTAACACTAATCGGAAGAAAGATGCTGCTTATCCATCACTATTCCAACTCTACGTCTCTACCTATTTTTCTATTTTCCCTTCCGAAACACCATGAACTTTTAGTCCACCATGAGGTCCCACTACAACTGCCTTTCCACAGATCAATGGAACTAATCAGCCATGGGCTGAAACCTCTGAAACTGACATCCAGAAAAAGCAAAAACAAACCCTTTTTCTCTAAGCCATTGTTCTTGGGCATTTTGTCACCACTATAGAAAGCTAGTTGGCACATTCATCCATGTGTCTCTGTAACATTCATGATGTTTATTTATGGTGAAGTTGACATAGATTATCTCAATCCTCAAAACAGTCCTAGAAATCAGTTGCTCATATAGTATATATAGGTGACTTTTCCACTAGTCCACACAGCTGATACGTGATAGAGCCATGGTCCCCACCAAGGTGTTCTGTCCCTAGAAATCAGATTTTAAGTCTAATATGTGTCTCTTCATTCAATATCTACAAAGCTCCACTTTAGGTTCACTCTAGGTTAGATATAAGAAAGTATATTAAACTCTTTTTAATTGCTTGCCCCCTGAGAATTTGAGAATATCAAAATATGGTGTATGATACTCAAAATGAGCTATATAAAATAACTACATCATTTCAGAATATAATTTTTTTCAGAAATCGATTATTTATTTTCCTTTAAAATTCATTTTGTGTGTGTGTGTGTGTCTTCCATGATTCCCACTTTTTAAAAGAACTTATTTCTAATCTAATGTCCTTCTTGATACCAACTTCCTCAGTGATAAAAAGTATCTGGTTCAAATATACTAATGTTGCTTTTGAACTTTTCTGGCTTCTTCAGTTACCAATGGTCTAAAGATACTGGGGTGTTCTATGACATTCCTAATTGGGAAGGTTTGTAGGTTAGGGGATGGTATCAATAACTTTTTTGGTTTTGTTTTTCTACATGGCATTGGCATCTTCTATATTCACAAGCATCCTGTTTACTTTCTATACATCCATGAAAAACTACTGCAAATTTCCAGGATAAATCTCGCTACAATCCTTCACGATACCTAACCACACACACAGGGCAGCTTTCTATTGAACTCAGAGTATCCAGCTTGACTGATCTCTATCAGACTTCACATCTCCACATTACCAAGCCCTCTGCAGAACCACCTTGGGCTTCAAATGAGTGTCCTGAGAGTCTACAGAAGCAAATGGGATGTGATCCAGCTCTTCACTACTATACTGTGTCTTGTTTGTTTCACTCCTTCCAGAGCTGCATGCATCTCCCAGGAAAGAGCCAACTTCCAATCCTCAGAGCGGATAGACTTCTCAAGTTTCAGGCACCTGTGGAATTTCTTCTTAATTCTTTCCTGATCTTTGTATTTCACATTTAGTGTTCTTATAGCATCTACATTTAAAATGTTCAGGCCACTTTGCTTTCTCTATCTTTCGCTCTCATTCATTTATTTTCACACTCTCTTGCTGTCCATAATTACTCCTCTCCTGAGCCCTGTTTTGAGCTGTGACCATCCATTCAAGAGATATTTCTCAATTTCACCCCGTAGATACGTTTCCTTCCCGCATGCATCCCCTTAAAGTGTCCTAGCTAGTTGGGGGAGGTGTGTAAAAATATACACTTTTCTAGGGAAGGGACTGTGGCAATGCCTACAGAAAGTCTATACTCCAATTAATTTACAATTGCCCATTCATTCCCTTGACTCCCATTCCAAAGCCAATGAAAACTTACCATTTTTAAAAACAAGCTATTGCTTTTTTATTGTCATTGTCATTGCTACCCCTGTTGGCACTGAAACAAGGATGTTAAATGAGCAAAATTCAAGTTATTTAAGCTACTACAACTTTGCTGTAGGCAGTCATCTCTCTGTCGAAGGCAAACCTAGGCTGACACTGTGCTTGAATCATCGTATGAACCACGATGTGAGGAAAGCAATGTGAAAAACAACCCAAAAAATATGAATCTTGACTGTGAAATATTTTTTTCTCAACTTCTTGAGTTTGGGCCAATTCGGGAAGAAATCTCTTCTTGAATGGGAAGCCAAGTTCTAATAGGAGAAAGCCATTTTTGCCTTCCTCATATTCCTCATTATTCCAGCCTTGGGTATGAATGCAACATGTAAACATGTAGTAGCCATCTCAGAGACCTGGAGGTAGCAGAGAGTTGGAAGGAGTGTCAGCTGCTGAACCACCATTCCAGCCTCTTGTGTCTCTTTACCTACAGACATATTTTTACATGCTATTAAATATACATTGGGATTTCAAAACAAGAGGTAAAAGTAAAAACATGAGTTAGGAACTGTTCTTCCCGCTCCCCAGCCATGCCTTGTATATATATATATATATATATATATATATATATATATATATATATATACACTCTAGAAGCAAACATCTCACTCTGATCACTTCAGTCCAACAACAAAGGTACTATGACCAGGGAAATCAGTAAATTATACAGCATCAATAAGGGGAAGGGAGAGAAGCAGGAAGGCATGCTGTAAGAAAGCTTTCATCATCACTAATGTGTTAATTTGCAATGAGGAATAAAGAGAAAGAAACCAATGTTAGTAGTACAAGACAGGTCCCATCTGCCTTCCAAAACTCACTATTTCCTTCAAGGTGCCATTGTTGCATTGCTGAGAGCCTTTCCCCAAGGAACAGACATGCACCCCGTGGCATTGCCACCTGACCAACGACCAGTCAGGCATGTGGTGAAGGTAGGAGAATATAGTTGACTTCAGGGGGCCTCCAGCCAGCATTGGAGAAAAAGAAGTTAGAATGAAGAAAGTGAATGCTCGGTGGGAACTTTCCTGGGATAACCACACCACCACACACATCAGCGGATCCCTACACTTTTATTTGTCTCACTGCACTTTTATTTCCCCAAATCTCTTTCCTGTCAGAATAGCAGGCAGAGCATCTGCTAGTACAAGCCAGTACTCTCCTGCCTTTTTGGAAAAACCAAGAGTGATCTCTAAACACATAAATATAGACCCAGGATCACAGAGGCTAAGTCAGTAGCAGAGAGAAATCCGGACGCCTCTTCATCATTACCATCACCACTGTTGAAGCCTCCCACCTGCCTCTGGGTGTTGCTTGTGAAGTCTCTCATTTTTATGAAACCTCACCACGAAGGCATTGTCACCTCCATTTCAAATTTGAAGAAACTAAGGCTTACCCTGTTCATTTTTTTTTTTTCAAAAGTAACCAAAGGGGAATCTGGAGTTGAACTCAGCAATAAGTGGCTTCTAAACGTAGGCTTTTCCCAAAACCTCAACACTGACTCAACCATGTTTGGTCTGTCTCAGTGGCACCTGTTTAACACCTTCCCACAATTCTTCTATAGGGGTTCTTAGCTCTTGGAGCCGGCCTCAGAAGGTCCTTCCCACTGATGCATCCCTCTCTTGTTCAGTGTAGGGGATGCTTCTAGAATGAGCCTGCTCTTTTAGCAGCTGGTGATATTCCACTTGATTAACCTTGTGGGACCTATCTCGAGACTTGGAGATGCTGCCTAATTAACTGCTTACATAGAAGACTGGGGACTTTCTGCATCTGGTTCACATTGCCAGCCCCAGCCATATTTTCACTTCAGCAGTAATATTTACATGATTAGGCAGAAGTCAGTTCATGCTCTGCTATAGGCCTAAGCCATGCAGGTGACTTCCTCAAACAGATACCCTTGACAGGTAAAAAGAGACCTTCCCTCAACAAAAGCCACCAGACAGACAGATCTTCTACATGTTTTCCAGTGACATATTGTGCTTAGCTCTAAAAAGTGTTATTGATCATTATCTAGTCTACGTACCAGGTAATACCTAGGTCTATAGAAGCTTAAATAAAACAGAGAATTATTGAAAGGTTAAGTCAGGTCAGCTCAGATGTTTCCTCTATTTCCCTCTTCTAATTTACTTTTTATTTTGGTCCAGGACTTAGATATATGAATTGTTATGTTATAGGGAGAGATACAGATTATTACCAACTGGCATTTCACAAGGCATTTACTAGAATGCTTGTTTTTTTCCAATATGTTTTCATGAAAAAGCTAGAAGCATATGGTTTTTATGACACCATAATTTAGCAAATTGTTATGTCAAATGACCTCTATGATGCCAACTGTCAAAATAGAAAGAGGCAAAGAGCAGGGAAGACCGTTCTGAGCAATTTTAAGTTGGTAATCTTAATAATGATAATGAAAAAGCACAGCTGTATCTTTAGCTAACTGAAGTCTAGAGGACCTAGGTTTTAGGGGACTTAATTTTGCTGAATACTAGCATCATGAAATTTAGTAGGAAACAAGACCAAAGAACCACCAGCACTAGTGACAACCAGTGTGAAAAAAGGCTGGATGACCGCCATCAGCCCCAAGCTTAATTTTGAGGAAATAGTGCCATGCACTGCCCAAATGGCTAACTTTTAGATGTGGTTGCTCTCGTAAAGTAGAGAAGCTAGTGAGTTCTGACTTACTTTAGCTATGTGGTGTCTTTTCTTGTTTCTTTCTCAGAAGCCATGTATGGAAATTAGGCATACTCAAATCACTAGGTCCCCTTCTAGAATTCTACATATGCATATCAATTCTATATGGTACCTATTACCAAGAATAGGGAACAGTTTGAAGTTGAAAATATTCTATATTCTCACTTGCAAATTCCATATTACACTGAATCAGAGCCACCACCATTGCCGAGAGTTTGATATTTAAAAGCATGTTATACACTGTCAAAAGAAAATCTGTACAATTACACTTTACCTGAAACCTGGTCATGTTTAGAATCAATTGTCCCACATTCACCTTTCCAACAGAACTGGTAAACTTATGGAATTGGTATCAATGGCAAAAAAAAGTATTAAGAATACAGCATTTACTTTAAAAGGATTGCATGATTATGGGGCTGGAGAGATGGCTCAGAGGTTAAGAATCCTTACTGCTCCTGCAGGGGACCAGAGTTTGGTTCCAGAACCCAGATCAGGAGGCTCACAACCACCTAGAACTCTAGTTCCAAAGGATCTAATGTCCTCTTCTCACTTCCACAGACACCTATACAGGTAGAGGAAGGAGGTAAGGAGGTAAGAAGGTAAGGAGGGAAGGAGGGAAGGAAGAAAGGAAAGAAGGAAGGAGAGGCTTTTAAAAATGCAGTGTTGGAGAGATAACTCTGTAGTTAATAGCACTTACTGTTCTTCCAGAGGACTTGAGTTCAGATCCAACACCCACAACCACCTGAAACTCCAGCTCCAGGGGATCTGACACACTCTTCTGGAATCCTTGGGGAACCACATACATGGCATACATATCACACACACACATTCAAATGCACACACACACACACACAGCAAAATAAAACTTTTTGAAATATTGCATGATCGTGTACAGAATTCTTCCCTAAACAACTAACACCCAGAAAGCTTTTACAATACTACATCTTAAAAAAAAAAAAATATCTAACCAGCAGCATATGGTACCACTAGATTCCTAGACAACAACAGGATATTTCTTTTCCTACAAATGATCTGTGACTAATTTGTTGGCTGAAACTTTGAGGAGTTTAAGGTATCCAATAATGCTACCTTGAACTAGTAACAAAATACATCAAGTGTGAGCAAATATAATTCTGTTCCAATAGCCTGAGCTTAACAGATGTCTGGGATAATGAAATGTGAAAGATGCATTATTCAAATAGGTCAAGTACAGTCATCCTCTTTGCATGTCTGTCTTTGCATCCTAGGCCTGGCTGTACCCTTTACTGATAACCCCAGCATTTTCCCAGCAGCTGCGATAACCTCAGACCACTTCTTTACTTATCTGAGTCTCCTTGGGTTTTTCGAATTTCCCTTGTTTCTATTTTATATTCTACTTACCCTATCTCAGAAAGTTTCCCAATCATTTTGTCTTAGTTAGTTTTCTCTTAGTTGAAAGAAAATAAAGCAAAAAAAAAAAAAAGAAAAAAAAAAGAAAAAACAGAAAGAAAAGGTCAACCAAGACTGAATCTAAAAGAATACGTACTTGGGGCTGAGAAGGACTACATTGGCAGAATGCATGATTGCCTACAGTTTGTTTGGACCTGGGTTCATTGTCCACCATTACCACCACCATGACGACCACTAACAACAACAACTTCACACAAAAAACGTTACTTATTTAGGAGCCGGAGAGATGCCTCGGCAGTCAAAAGCATGCACTGATCCTACTAAGGTCTCAATCAGTTCTTAACTCTTATATAGACAGGCTGGCTCAGAATTACCTGTTTCTCCAGCTCTGGGGGAATCTTATACCCTCTTCTCACCTCCACTGGCACTGAACTCACATGCACATACCTATCCACAAACACACATATATGCACATAATGAAAAATGTAAAACACAATGAACATTTTTTTCAAAAATAGACACACTTCATTACTCACTGATTTTATTGGGAAGGACTATCATTTATTTATCTTTTTATTTTTGAGACAGGGCCTCTCCATGTAGCATGGCCTCCCTGGAACTCTCTATGTAGACCAGGGTGGTATTGAATCTCATAGAGATCCACCTATCTCTGCTTCCTGAGTGCTGGAATTAAAGGTGTGTGTCACCATACACCATACACTAAGTCAGGCAGTTATCAACCCTGCTGAGAAAATCTATAGAGATTTTTTAAATGTAGTTTCCACTGGATTATCCTTACACCCAGTTACACTGATCCTTAGGTAGGGAAGAAAAAAGAATATTCATTTTCCAGAGATGCACGGACTAAGGTGCTTTTCCTTTAAGTTCCAAACCACCAGGAAAAGAAGGACTTGAGCCATTTCCCAGTTCATCTGGGAACACCTCTCCCATCATGCACTAGCACAAATTTGACATTAGCAGGCCTAATTCTGCATGTGTCACAGAAAACTTCAAACGGATGAACCACAATTCATATATCCAAAGCATGAATATTCACACCAGTGTGTCCTCAATGTTATTGGCTAAAGGACATGCTGGAAGCTATGATGACTGAGCCCTGGCATGGGCACAGTGTTTATACAGGGAGGAAACACCTTCTGGTCTAAGGCCCCCGAGAACGTGATCTCATCCTGTATTCTCCAGCCATCATTCAGCAGGGCCATTTCAGAGATAAGATTATCTGAAACCTAATTTAAAAAGGGCTCCCTAATAAGGATGTTCCTTAGAGGATTATTCTAATGAGGGCTTATGCTCCAAAATATGCAAATCCCAGCATAAAGGGGCTTAGGAGCTGGGTTTTATGGCTGTGGAGAGCTCTCACACTCTCTCTTAATCATCCCAATTTCCGGCAAAGGGTATTCTACATTTTCTACGAGTATTGACTCACTCCCCAGTCTTGTATGGATTTAAGCAGATGTCCAAAGGCTCCATGGCTTTTGGGGCAGGAGTAAAGGGGATGGGAGACCTGGGATTTCTAATGCAATTTCCATGCCTGAGGCAAGTCACTTCTTCCTCACGATATAGAACTGGAAACTTCTTCCTCATAGCCAAGGAAGAACCTAAGATTGATGGTCTCCATGTGTATTTCTTTTTCTTCAAATAAAATAGAGACTGGAAGCAAGAGTGGCTCAAATCCAAAATTGGTATAATTGTGCTGATGGTGGAAACATTGCTCCTTCCCTCCAATTTGCGGAATGCTAAATAATAATAATAATAATAATAATAATAATAATAATAATAATAATTATTATTATTAGCCTCTGGAATTTCAGGTAGAGGTGGTAATCCTGGGTGGCAGCAGGCCTCTGTGAATACAAGGAGAATTGTTATTCCTTAATGCTTTCCACCTCTGGTGGGTTCTGATATCAGGTGGCTTCTGGTGGTCCCTGTTGGCTGACTGGGTCTGGGGTTGCAGGCAGAGACGGTGCCCAGGAAATGTGGAGTTGGTTGTCTCAATGGTGATCTGGGTCTGGGGTTAGAGGTAGAGATAGTGGCTAGGAGATTGGACACAGAGTGCAGAGGGAAGACCACACATTTATAGGGTTTGCCTCAACAGACAGGTAGGAAAGGGGATGGGAGAGGACGTTAATCTACTGCCCCTGATGGCTACCAAGTGCTGTTCTTACAGTCAAAGGTGCCATGAGGGAGATGGATGTTGGAGGAAAGGGTTGATTTGGCTCATGAGTTCCACACAAGGGAAGACAAGGCAAGGATCTGGAGAGTGGAACTGAAGCATACACCCTGTAGGAACAATGCTTACTGGTTCTGCCTGATTTATAATACTCCCCTAACTAGGGACAACACTGTGCACAGTGAGATAGTCATTTCTACTTTAATTACTAATTAAAATAGTGCCTTAATGATATTAGGGCCACCTTGTATTTTTAACAGACTATCTCAGTTATAGTCTCTCTGCCCTTTCTACGCTACTTTGTGCCAAGTTGACAAGAGTTAACTAGAAAAACCATGTTGCAATCTCTGTAGTGTTTTCACAGAGCACACAACCAGCTTTTCCTCCTGAATTTCTAGGAGTTAGGAAGCAATTTAACTTTCAACATTTTTGTCCAAATATTCGTCTTTGGCTTTCTATGACTTAATTGCTGTGTATACATAGTAAGCATATTAATATCTCAGCATGCTAATATACTATAGTTATTGAAGTCAAAATTACTGATTGTAGCATGTGTCTATTTTAATTTAGATGCCACCCTCTCTGTGTAGTGCTGATTGTGGTCCTGGATTCAGAGAATTCTTGAAGGAGGGAATGGCAGCATGCTGTTTTCACTGTAACCCATGTCCCAAAAATGAAATTTCTAATGAGACAAGTGAGTATTTCCTGAAGGGATAAATTCTTCACATTGGTAATCCTCTCACACTTATACTGGGATAACGCAGGGATTTAAATGGAACTTCAGGACTAAAAGGTATCAATTTCCTAACTTAGTCATTATAGGAGTAGAATAAGTAGCTCTGCCTCAGGACCCAGCCATACCACTTCTGGGTATACACCCAAATGCCTCTTCACGGAAACATAAAGAAGTTTCCTCATCTATGTTTATAGCAGCCTTATTTGTAATAGCTAGAAATGAAGCAACCCAGATGTCCCTCAACCGAAGAATGGGTCAAAAAACCTGTGGTACATCTATACAATGGAATATTATTCAGCTATCAGGAACAATGAAATTATGCAATTTGCAGCCAAATGGATGGAACTAGAAAAGCTCATCCTGAGTGAACTAACCCAGACTCAGAAGGACACATATAGCATCTATTCACTTATAGTAGGATTGTAGCTATATAGAAGAAGGTATCAATACTACAACTAACACACCAAAGGGAACTTGGACATAGACTTCTTATTTTTAATTCTTATTCTTTATTTATTTATTATATATTAGTTATATTTTTTCTATTTTTTAGTCTTTTTATCTATTGTATGCTTATTGGTTTGTTTGTTTAGTAGTTCTCTCTCCTGGGCAACGAGATACTTTTCACTGATGGTACTGCTTCATAGATCCCCAATCAATGAAGAGGCTCTTGGCCCTCATACAACCTCTCAACTGAGATGAGGAACTGTTATATAAGGACACCCCACCCTAGGGAAATGGGATGGAAGGGTTAGGAGGTAAAGAAAAAAATGAAATGTGATGTTTAGGCCTTTTACTACTAATTGTCATAAACTGTTTAGGATGATTAAGAAATGCAAACTAATGGTTATGCAAGCCGGTCATTCTGTTAGGTACTATGACAGCCTATTATAGTTACTTTCTAAGCTAATCAGAAATAAACCGGCAAGAGACAAGCAACATCTGCTTACCCTAATATAAGAGATAGATAGGGCCTCTTCAAAAACCTCGAGATCTGCAGAATATGGCATTCAAAGATGTTTTCGTAACTTTAGATTTTTTAATATCAAGACATATCAACTCCTGACAGCACCCCCTATTCTCCTCCAAGTAGAAGATGAGCATCGAAGAATCTCCAGTGGGAGATGATTGAATTAGTCACAAGCCTATCTCTTGGTAGGAAAAGCTCCTTGCCCCAACTGTAGACAGAATGCTGTCCAAAAAAGGACAAAACCTGGAAGCAGGTAAGTCGACAGCCTAGCTCTGCCAAGACTGGGTAGGCAAGTCCTTCATAACCCCTGCTCTACAATCAATGTCTGTCAGAGAAGCGGGGCCAAACGACTGAAGAGCGATGCTGTAATGTATGGAGAGAAAATGGGAACTGTCCAGGCAGCTACTGGTATGTCATTTCTTAGTTTGGGAAGCCGCAGGCCCTGCACTTCCTATAAAATCAGATATATTTATCCCTCTCAGGTCTCTGAGGTGATTGAAGAACAGATAGCTAGAGTCTCATAATTTAATTTTGAGTTGTTTAGGAGTCAAGAGAGTGTTATAGATCTAAGAAGATACTTTTAAAATTGTGTTGCAAGTTAGTATGAATGTTGAGTCAGATATAGACCTTTAAACTCATGGAGATGTTTAGATAGTAGAATGTTAAAGTTAGGTACCAAATACATATGGACTGGACATTGGGAATGTATGTTAAGCCATATAACCCTCATAACTGTGGCCTAATTACCTTTGTTGTACTGTATTGTATTTGTTATTATAAGAGAAAGAGCCATTTGTTGGACTGAAAGGGGAAACTCTAGGGGGGAAATAAGATATAACTTAAACTTAAAAAAAAAAAAGGGAAGAGGATGGGGGGTTGAGGGTGGGAGGGTGGGACTGCAGGGGGACTAGGGAGGGGACTGCGATTGAGATGTAACTTGAAGAAATAAAAAATAAAGAAAAAAAAAGCAAAGCAAAAAATATAAAGAAAAAAAATAAAGAAAATTTATAGTAGCTGGCATATTCTTTTTTATAATTTATTTTTTATTTCTTCAAGTTACATCTCAATCCCATCCCCTACCTCCACCCCCTTCAGTCCCACCCTCCCACACTCTTCCCCCTCAACCCCCGTCCTCTTCCCTTTTTTTAAAGTTTAAAGTATATCTTTTCCACCCTACAGCTCTCCCTTTAAGTCCAACAAATGGTTCTTTCTTTTATAACAATAAATACAATACAAAACAACAGAAATAAATAGGCCACAATTATGAGAGTTATATGGCTTAGCATACATTCCCAATGTCCAGTCCCTATTTATTTGGTACCGGACTTTAATATTCTACTATCTAACCATCTCCATGAGTTTAAAGTTCTATATCTAACTCAGCTTTCATCCCAACTTACATCACAATTTTAAAAACATCTTCTTAGATCCAGAACACTCTCTTGATTCCTAAATAACTCAAAATTTAACTATGAGACTCTAGCTATCTATTCTTCATCCACCTCAGAGACCTGAGAGGGATAAATACATATGTTTATATAGGAAGTGCAGGGCCCACAGCTTCCAAAACTAAGAAATGACATACCAGTGGCTGCCTGTACAGTTCCCATTTTCTCTCCATACATTACAGAATCAATCTTCAGCCATTTGTCCCCATTTCTCTGACAGACATTGATTGTAGAGCAGGAATTATGAAGGACTTGCTTACCCTTTCTTGGCAGATCTAGGCTGTCGACTTACCTGCTTCCTTTCTGGATAGCAATCTGCCTACAGTTGAAGCAATGGTTTTTTCTTGCCAAGAGATAGGCTTGCCACTAATTCAACCATCTCCCACTGGATAGTCTGTGATGCTCATCTTCTACTTGGAGTAGGATATGGATTGCTGTCAGGAGCTGACATGTCTCAATATCAAAAATTTTTAAGTTAAGAAAACATCTTTGAATGCCATATTCTGCAGATCTCATGAGGTTTTTTGAGCACGCCCTATCTAACTCTTATATTTAGATAAGCAAATGTTGCTTGGCTCTTAGCAACTTGATTTCTGATTAGCTTAGAAAATAACTGTGATAGACTGTCATAGTAACTAACAAAATGACAAGCTTGCATGACTATTAGTTTGCATTTCTTAATTATCCCAAACAGTTTATGACAGTTGGTAGCAAAAGACGGAAACTTCACATTTCATTTTTAAGCATTACTAGGTACAATACCTTTAAAAAGCGTTACCCTTAATTTTGTATCTGTACACACAGATCAATCCCTAGGTAGCCCAAAACAATCTTAATTTTGCATCAATATACAAAGGTCAATACCATTGTGGCCAAACATAATCTTAATTTTGAATCAATATACAAATATCAATAACGATGTAGCCCAATACAAGCTTATTTTTGCATTAATCTGGCATGTTCTTGATTAAACAATTTTGGTAAACAAATTGCAGTGTTTATCTATTTGACACGAGATCATTTCTGGTGACTAATCATCTCTAAACCACATATAGATTAGATTGTAATCATGAATCTTTAAAAATATTTATTTATTCTTTTTCATCGATGTATGTGTCCCTATATAAGTTTGTGCACACCTTGAAGGTATTGAGGCCCATAGAGAACAGAATAAGGCTTCAGACCTGATATGCTATGTAGCATGGGTGCTGGGCACCAAATTCAAGTTCTCTTTTAAATTAACAATGGGGGAAATAATTACTTGTAAAATAATCAGCGACTTCTAAACATAAGACAGACGAATTTGTGCAATAAACAAAAAACCTACTTTCAAATGTTCAGTTCTTTGAATTTGAAAAATGTTTGGATATGTGCTGACACATGATAGAGAAAATATGAGGAGTCTTCTATTCAATATTAGTATTTACAGCACCCAGATAATAATGTCATAAAACAATATATTGAAATTGTGTTATTCTGAAGGAAATTACACATAATTATTCAAATTGTCACCTGCATAGCCCATATTAGTCAAATGATTATTCTGTTAGGAATGGCTATATACAAATGGCAGGCATTTAGTTTTTCACTCTTTACCTGTGATCCTATATAATTGAATGAATGTCCTTCATGAACATTTATGACCAGTAATATGGCTCAGTAGTTTAATACTCTGCCCCTAAGTCTGATGATCTTATTTTGTCCCTGGATTCAATTAATAGTAGGAGTTCAACAACTACTAGCAGTTGTCTTTTGACATTCAAGCACTTTGCACATTAAGCAGAAACAACAGTAATTTTAAAAACATAATGAAGAATTTATGCAGTTGTCTATTACCACCTGGGCACTGGGAACTGAACTCCGGTCTGCTCCAAAGGCAATACATTCTCTTCACAGCAGAGCCGACTTTCTAACCCCTTAAACATATGAAATGATAACAGCTGTACATGAGTTCATTGTTCCATGTAAAACAATCCTAATCCTGGAAGCATACCATCCCTTCCTGCAGTTATTAAATGATGTAATCACATTTCCTACACTTACAATTTATGAATGGTATAATATTAATGAATACAAACATTCTATGTTGACTCTCTGAT
>CAJQZJ010032290.1:8151718-8157896 GCA_907164525.1 Lophiomys imhausi
TTTTAGCCATATAGTGCAGGATAACTACACTGTGCAACAAAAGGAAACATGAACATAGACTCTGTTACCTGTCAATGAGACACTTTGCCCTAGTGTTGCTGCCTTGTAGGCCCCCAGTGTATGAGGAGGCTCGTGGCCCTCATATGACTGCTGAACTGGGGTGGGGGACTGTTTTGTTAGGGACACTCCACTCTGGAAGATTGGGATGGAATGAGAGGGGGTACAAAGTGGGAGGGTGGGGACTGGGAGGGTGGAAGAGAGAAATGTGATGGAGATGTAACATGAAGTAATAAATAGACATTAAAAATGTGAAAAAAAACAAAAAATAAGCAAAAGATATGAAAAATTTAAAAAGAAGCAGAAAATAAAAAACTAAATGTTTATCCTGATATTGTCTTAATACTGATTATTATTCGTATCATTTTAGTATTTTATATTTTTCCGTAATAGAAATAATGGCTTTCTATACACACTCAAAGAAAAATACAAGATTGATAAAGCAAAAAGAAAAATATGAACTGAGAATTAACATGCTAAAAGCCTTAGAATACTTAGAGAAGAAATTAGACAAGCCTTAGAAAGACCTAAAAAATATCAGATATACGTGCTGTGGAACTTAGTCATGAGTCTGCCATGCTATCACATAATGAAACAGAAAGGGGGCAGTCCAACTTTGTTAGAAAACCAATTCTAGTTTATCAAGTTACTATACAAGACATAGCAGAAGATGCTAAATATCCCCAGTGTTAAATAGAATCCTATGTTCATAGTAAATTTGAGGGAGAACAGAATTATCCCCTAAGCTGGGAAAGATTTGGCAAAAACAATATTGGAAGCTGGTCCTCAGTTGTGATGTCAAACTGGTGGAACGTGGAAGCCAGGCCCATAGAACAAGGAAATCAGGCCAGAGGTATTGATGTTTCCCAGGATCAGTGGCTAGAGGAAGGTCAGTGTGCTGAGTTACATGTTAAAGGCAACATTATCACACCTTGACCCTAAGTCATTTTAATAGCTTCAAGTGCTTGGAATGTGGTTTAACAATCATAAAAGAGATCTGAGTCATTTACTAAAATTATACAAAGCCCAAAAGAAGTCTCACTGATTTTATTGCAAAGATTGACTTCATATATAAATAGGATAATATAGGTTTCTGAATTCAGAAAATTATAGATTGAATCTTTGACTTTTGAAAACGTTAATTCATAATGCAACTGGGTCATTAGACCTTCAAAAACAAGACTAACAACAATAAAGGAATAGATTGGAGATGCAGCTGATACTGGATCTCATGATCATGATAATAATCTGATATGACAAGTAATTCCTAAAGGACTTAAGAAAAATCAAAATAGCAGATGTTTTAATTATGGTAAGCAAAGTCATTGGACAATGGATTGTATGTAAGGTATTGACAGAAGCAGTGTTTTTTTCTAGTAATAAAACAAAAATCGTCTCAGCTTTCTGGAGTATGCATATCCTGTGGTAATAGCTGGAACTAGACTAATGAATGCAGTTCAAAAGGGACAGGCAAAGTAACCTTTGGCCATAAGGGAACACCTTAATGGCCTTCCATCGGTCTCAATACCAATATTGATTCAATCATTTCTTGTCAGTTTTGGAGATATTCATCAACAGAACAATTAGAAGACTTAATATATTTGTTAAAAACATCATTGCTCTGTATTAATGTAATCAAGAACAGACCAGCTTCAACAGATAAAACAAAATATACATTAGAGATGAGCAAACAAGTTTCTTGCCAATTGTTATAAATGATCACAACCAAAGCTGAAAAGGCAAATGAATGCCATTGAAGTTTAAGGTTTAGAGATACAGGAACAGATGTAACATTAATTTCGCCAAAATCTTAGCATCCTGCTTCTTGGGAGTGGAACTTTATCTCAGACAAAAAAATGTCAGATTATTGTAGTGCATGTTCTACTTCCTAACCCCAAGCTACCAAAAATAAGACTCAAACTCAAAATATACTTATAAATGTTCATTCCATACAACTAGATTCATTTATTTGTTAATTTGTAACTCAATTAACCCATTTATTCTACTCTTAGTTCTGCCAAATGGCTGGTTGCCTCTGCTTAGGTATCACACCTGTGTCCTCCTGCATGTTCAGGTTGAAACTTCTAACATGTGGCAGTCTCTCAGAATCATCTCTGCCTACTGGATGATCACAGTCTATTGTACCTTATCCCATAGAACATAGATATTTTTATCAGCAGGTGATGTGTGCATACATTACATGATATATACCTTCTACATTAGAAGGGCTGAGTGAATTTGGCCACGACAAATAGGAAAATTAAAGCCACATCTGACTAATATTCCCATGAACTTTTGGGGAGATGATTTGTTGCAGAAATGGAAAACACAAGCAAATACTCCTCCAAACTCAGAAACAAACTACAAAGAAAGAATGCTTCTGAGACAAATATTATGAAGTCTCATAAAGAACATACACTACAGTATTGTTCTTTCAAAAGTAAAAACCATCCTACCTTTAAAATGATTAACTGACAAGCCTGTGTTGGTGGATCAATGGCCTATGAGAAAAGAAAACTTACAAATACTAAACAGCAGGTTCAGGAACAGTTAAATGGTCAACTCACTGAAAAATATACCAGCCCACGGAAATAACTTACTCTTATTATAAAAAAAGTAATGAAGAAAATGAAGGATGTTATATGATTTAACAGCTATAAATAATATGATTCAGATTCCAAGCTATTCACAGGTTGTAAACAGCCTGGTATCTCATTGACTTCATTGATACATAAGTTATAGTAATAATTGTTTTATATGATTACTTTTTCACAATCCCTCTTCATAAGCATGATAGGGAAAGATTTGTTTTTTCATTATATCCTTATAAAAACACTTGTACAATAAAGAGATATCATTGGGAAGGCTTAAAAAATAAATGTTAAAAAGCTCTAACTTGTGACAATATTTTGTAGAAATAGTTCAAATCAGTTTCCTCAATCTAAAATTTGTTATTATACAGGTGATAACTTAGTGTCTGATTCAGATATTTATACCTTAGGAAAATGTTTAATGAAGTAAAGGGAATTTTGACTTGCTGAGGATTGTGCAGTGCTCCAGAAAAAAATACAAAGAAGAGACTCCATAAATTATATAGAATATAATATAGTTTTAAAGAAATTTTGAACACAGAATAAACAAATTTGTAGAGGTTATTTACAAACTATTAATGTTTTTCAAAAATTGCTGGTAGATACTAATAGGCTATGGCTTAGAATTTGATTAACTATTCAAGAGCTACATGATTTATTTAAAATTTGCAAGGAGTGAAGGACTTAAGAAATACAAGAAAAATATCAGCTTACACTTAGGGAGAATTGGCTCTGGTAGAAAAGAAATGAAATGTTTGGAATGTTTGTGTCCAAAGCTGGATTGTATTTGGCTTTTTGTTTTGTTTTTGTTTTTGTTTCTTTTTTTTCTCCTTACTCATTCTCTCACAGGAATCCTTATGAAGAGAGAATATATCTTATTATGGAAACTTTTAGCATACAAAAAGAGTAAAAAATTAAAGCTCTATGCAGAAAAGTTTTTTTGAATTGACTCTGAAAGGAAAAAGTAGTCTTCATCACTGAGCAGAATTAGATGCAGCAGAAATCATGGTACCTTTTACTAATGCTGAAATTACATCATTTTTCACCAAAAATGAACATTGGTAAAGAGCTTGAAGTAACTTTTTGGGAGAAAATATAAATAATCCCAAAGCAAGATAATTTAGTTTATAAAAAGAATTCATTAGATTCATCCTTGAACAATAAAAGAGACAAAAATTTCTGGAGCTCCTCAGTTCTACACTGATGCAAATATATAAGGAAAGTCTGGTTATAAGTCAGGAGAAATAAATGAAATTGTTCAGAGCCCTTATGATTCAGTTGAATATCCTTATGGTATTATGTGATTTTGCTAAATTTCTTAATACAGCTATTAACTCTCCCCATAAAGAAAAAGTTGTTTTCCATATTGAAACAGCAGAACGTGTTCAGGATGATACAGAATAAGCTTCACTATTTGGTCAACTATAACAAGTATTTAGAAATCAAAATCATCCCTTAGTATATAATACCTATTAGATTCCATATGGTAATACAAGGCCCTCTCACAGAAGGTAACCATGAAATTGATCAGCTATTAAGTGGAAATGTGCTATACATTTCATAATTTCATAAGAAGCACCATGATAACAGGAAAGATTCAAAAAACAGTTTTTCTGTCATTTGGCAACAATCCAAGGAAAATATAAAGCAATGTCCTACTTGTTCTTTGTATAACCAAACTAATCACCTGCAGAAAGTCATCCAAAAGGATGCAAAGAAGTGATGTTTGGCATATGGATGTTTTTCTTTTAGCAGAGTTTGATAAATTAAGTATGTGCAACATACCATAGATAAATATTGCTAATTTCAATGAGCAACTGTTTATGTTCTGAAAAGATTGATTCTGAAATTACATATGTGATAGAAATTTTCACTCTTATGGTGATACCTGTAGAAATAAAACTGATAATACTCTAGCATATATCTCTAGTAAAATTAAACAGATATTGTTTGCATTTAAAATATAAAGCATATTACAGATATATTGCACAATTCTACAGGAAAACCAGTTTGAAAATTTTATATTGATGCAAAATTTTAGATTGATACAAAATTAAGATGAACTCCTTTTAAGGTATTGTACCTATGAAATTCTTAAAAATGCAATGTGAAGTTCTATGCCTTTTGATAGCAACTATCCCAAAAGTGTAGGATAATTAAGAAATGCAAACAATGTTCACCATTGTTCTCTCCATCTCTTAGAACATTCTCCAAAACTGACCATATACTCATATAAAACAAGTCATGAGGCACATGCCAAATATTGGAAAAACTCACTGCATCCCATCAGGAATCACGGATTACAGCTAAATACAAACAACAACAACAACAACAACAGAAAGCATACAAACTCATGGAAACTGAACAGTTCTATTCAGTATAAAAGAGGGGTCCAGACAAAAATAAAAAAGGAAAGAATTTCTGGAAAGCAATGAAAATGATGACACAGCATATCCAATACTGTTGGACACAATGATAGGTAATGAAACATGCAAGTTCACCTGGGTTGTGGTCACACATGCCTTTAATCCCAGCCCTTGGGAGGTCACGGGAGGAGGTTCTCTGAGTTTGAAGCCAGTCTAGTATACAGAGCTAGTTCCAGAAAATCCAATGCTACACAAAAATTCCTGTTTCCATAAACCAAACAACAGATGCATGTTCATATCATTAGGTAACTACATTTTAAAAATTTGAGTGATATCATAATAGTTATGTAATGGTACACCAGAAATGTATAGAGCAAACTGAAATAATGAAATCCAGGAGAAGACAGAACATCTTAATCAAACTTTGGGATAAAATCAATAATACAAAAACAAAGAGAACACACAAAGAGAATCAAGGAATAAAGAGAAAACAAACATGGTAGATCAATAATATAAATCAAAGAACTGTGGGGAGATTATTTTCAGAATACAAACTCAGAAACTGAAAATAGGACTTAAAAACAGACACATAGGAAATCCAGATAACAATTAAGATATACATTAAAACCTATGCTACACAAAACACAAAATACAAATGATATTGATATTTCCCTCAATACATGCCACTTACTGGAGTTAAATCAAAATCAGATAAAAATTTTACACGTACTGTAAATGATAGTGAAATGGAAGAAGTCATTAAAATTATCCTAAGCAAAAAAAAAAGCCAGTACCAAATAAATTTAGCACAAAATTCTTTCAAACATTCAAAGATACAATGGCATTACTTCTCAATAATTCCAAAAAAGAGAAACAGAGGTATCATTGCTCAATTCATGTTATGAGGTCACAGTCACATTCATACACAAACCATAAAGAACTTCCCAAGAAGGAGTATTTCAGAATAATTTCCCTTACAAACCATGATACAAAAATGCTCAATAAAATGCTTGTAAGGTTATTCTAAGAACTCATCAAAAGTACCAACTGTCAAGACCACATAGACTTTAAACCAGAGAGGCAAGGAAAGTTCAGTATACAAAAATCAAGTAGTGTCTGTGTGTGTGTGTGTGTGTGTGTGTGTGTGTGTGTGTGTGTGTGTGT
>CAJQZJ010032290.1:8157906-8174197 GCA_907164525.1 Lophiomys imhausi
TGTGTGTGTGTGTGTGTGTGTGTGTGTGTGTGTGTGTGTGTGTGTGTATAAAGTACACACCTTTTTATTTGATAAAATAGTAATTATATTTGAGAATTAAAATGCCTAAAGGATTTGAGTATAGGTTACCATGTGAATGCAGTGGGAAGAAAGTCACACTTGTGTCATAAACTAAACACACTCTTCATAAAGTGACAATGAGTCTGCTTGAAATGATGAGTGAAATCAGTAGTAAGATTAGCCACAGATGTGGTTGTGAGAGGATTAAATACCAGGAAAGTATATGCTACACATGTGTGAGTACTCCATAATGAAAAACATTTTAATGTATATTAATGTAAAATGAAACAATAATTATTACAAACAAACAAACCTGGACACCAAGGTGAACCTGGACTACTGAAAATATGTTACACTCATGAAAGATGAATCTGATAAGTTTTCTTATGAAATATTTTTCATGTCACATTCTTCTATGTCAATATCTTAGCATCCCAGGAAAGAGGTTCTTGTTAATTCATACGTTGAATGTTGATTTTAAATGTACAGCAAAATCTAGGAAAGAACAATAGTCCTGTTTGCCTCATGTGAAATGCTAAATATGATATATCACTATTCATATCAAAGAATAGCCTACATTTGTTATTCTTTCTCTGTAGTCCATGTCCTCAGAAAGAGGCTCATCAGCCCACAATCATCAGTATATTCTCCCAATGCGTGTGAAGTTTCCAAAATGCAACCTAGAATAGATGACAATATCTGAGCATAAAAGGACTGGACATCAAATGATTCTATTAACTTTTTGAACCATCTTTCCATTCTTATTTGTGTCCCAAACAGGTTTGCTGCATTCCAAATCAGCACACAAAGGCGTTTCCCCCCTTTGTTGATTTGATGGGTTATAGATAATCTTGTTATTTTGGGGGAGAGATTACAAGCTGTTAAATGGTCTTGTGAAATAGGTTTTGGAGGTTAGACCCAAGGACTTCTCTCTTTTAATTTTTTTTGTATCTCTTTTTCTCTCCTATGTAGGGGTGAACAGAGTTGAGAAAAAAATGGGACATAGACATAATATAGGGATGATCAAGGGAAAGGAATATACCCTTAAAACTTTGTATATTGATGCAAATTTAAGATTGTATTTGGCTACATTGGTATTGATCTTTGTATATTGATACAAAATTAAGATTATATTTGGCCACATTGGTATTGATCTTTGTATAGTGACACAAACTTAAGGTTAACTCCTTATAAGGTATTGTGCATAGGTAATGCTTAAAAATGAAATGTGAAATTTTGGCCTTTTGCTATCAACAGTCATAATCTGTTTAGGAGATTTAAGAAATGGAAACTAATAGTCATTCAGGCATAGCGTTTTGTTAGGTATTTGGACAGTCTATCACAGTTATTTTCTAATCTAATCAGAAATCAAGGTGCTAAGAGAAAAGCAACATTTGCTTATCCAAATATAAGAGATAGATAGGTGGTCTTCAAAAACCTCAAGAGGTCTGCAGAATATGGCATTCAAAGATGTTCTCTTAACTTAAGATTTTTTTTTATTGAGACATGTCAGCTCCTGACAGCACCCCCTCTTCTACTCCAAGCAGATGATGAGCATCAAAGAATCTCCAATTGGAGATGGTTGAATTAGTGGCAAGCCTATCTCTTGGCAAGAAAAATCCCTTGCTTCAACTCTAGACAGAATGCTGTCCAAACAGGACAAAAATTGGAAACAAGTGAGTCAACAGACTCGCTCTGCCGAGACAGGGTAGTCAAGTCCTTCATAATTCCTCTGTTACAATCAATATCTGTCAGAGAAATGGGGTCAAATGGCTGAATATTGATTCTGTAATGTATGGAGAGAAAATTGGAACTGTCCAGGCAGCCACTGGTATGTCATTTCTTAGTTTTGGAAGCTGCAGGCCCTGTACTTCCTGTATAACCAGATATACTTATCCCTCTCAGGTCTCTGAGGTGGTTTAAGACTAGATAGCAAGAGTCTCATAGTTAAATTTTTAGTTGTTTAGGAATTAAGAGGGTGTTCTGGATCTAAGAAGTTGTTTTTAAAATTGTGATGCAAGTTAGGATGAAAGCTGAGTTGGATATAGAACTTTAATCTCATGGAGATGGCTAGATACTAGAATGTTAAAGTCAGGTGCCAA
This sequence comes from Lophiomys imhausi, assembly GCA_907164525.1. Taxonomy (NCBI): domain Eukaryota; kingdom Metazoa; phylum Chordata; class Mammalia; order Rodentia; family Muridae; genus Lophiomys; species Lophiomys imhausi. Next base: position 8,160,069 of record CAJQZJ010032290.1, read on the forward strand.
ATACGTATGGATAGGACATTGGGAAGGTATGCTAAGCCATATAATTCTAATAATTGTGGCCTAATTATTTCTGTTGATTTGTATTGTATTTATTGTTATAAGAGAAAGAGCCATTTGTTGGAATGAAAGGGGGAGCTCTTAGGGGAAAAAGATATACCTTAAACTTAAAAAAAAAGGAAGAGGATGGGTGGGTTGAGGGGAAAGAGGGCGAGAGGGTGGGACTGGAGGAGGGAGTAGGGAGGGATTGCTATTGAGATGTAACTTGAAATAAAAAAATAAATTAAAAAAGTAATTCGAGGAAGAGGTGCTCATATACTATTTGAAATGAGGCACACAGGTTTGGCATTATGTCTGGATCATGTTGAATATAGAAAGATCAACATATAACATGAAAGTAAACTGTGGTGTGTGATGATATAGATAGTTTTGGATACAGCAGGATTAAAGAAATTTCCAGATTCAGCCTGATGATTGCTTCCCAAGACAAAAGAATCACAGGTTTTGCTTAGATATTCTGTACCTGTCACTGCTGCAGCATAGCCCACACTGTAATCTCAGTGGAAATCAGACCCCATAAACATAAGACTCCTTTTTCCTGACAGGGAATTCCTGGTACAATTCCCAGTTATCAACCATAAATTCTGACTTATAGAATCATTATGAACTATTAATGCTTGTCTCTCTGGTTAACAACTAACAAAATACATTGATATCATTTAAAGTGTTCATACAAAAGATTTTCAGGCAGATGTGGGACCAATTTTCCCAAATTGGAATCCTTCCAGGAATGGTAATTTCTACCAACATGAATGATGTCAAGGAACTACCTAAACGATCCTCATCTATATTTACCAAACAAATTTATGACATGCAAAGTGGACATAAGATTGTGAGCTTCAGGAGAGAGTGTCAAGATTCCTCTAGGGGAGGGGTACTCCCTTGAGGGGAAAAAGGAATCATGATGCACAACTGCATCTCCTTTGGCCACAGTAATAAAAAACAGATGAGAATATATGGGTGCCTATTTGGTGTGCTGATCTGCATGGCACTTCACAATCTCCAATGTCCAGGCATAAAGCAGGAGAGATATGTTCACCTTGATTTTACACTTCTTGCTCCTGAACATTCCACTTATTCTGTCCAGTTTCATTCAACCCAGGTGCTTTTGGAGAATGAAACAGAATGAAGACAAGGATAGAAACCTGCGGAAAGGTTGTGCATTCCCTTTAGGAATAATGCAAAGGCCTGTGGAGAAAGAGTTTTTCAACCATATTCTGAATACACAGTATGTGCTTTTATATTTTCCTTGTAATTGTCACCATGAATATTACTGAGAGTTCTGACAATGAAGAGCAGGACAATGCTATCTGTCTTCTGTTGTGTTCTAATCTGTAAACCACAAAGCAATTGCAAATACTTTTAAATACTCAATGTTATTTTATCACTTCAAAATGACCCAGAGAGTATTTTTTTCAGTTATCCTCACACTCATATTCCTGAAAAATAAGTAAAGAAAGTATTCTACCTTCATCTTCCAAGTATATACCTCCTCATGATATTTTGTATAGCACAGTAGTCAGTAATGTCCTATTGAAAGAATCCCTATAAAATTTCAGTGAGTTTTATCCTCGTCTTGTGTAAGCAAATGACCATTAAGTCAGCTGATGGTCCTTCAGTGAATGTCTAGCTCCTAGTTCATTTGCTGGGTCCATTAATGTTGGTGACACACCTATGTATGGAAAGCTTTCACGTAGGTATTCAGGTACTATCTCACATTTGCTGCATCTGTCTCCCCCTCTACATTCTGAAGCTGTGCCTATATTTAACATAAGAGATCTGTCCACATTAAACTTCATATTTTCTTCCATACTTGAATTTTATAAATACATAACCTTAGGCTGTTAAGTTTACAAAGTCCAGTTTATCACTCTCTTTTCAAAGAAGGAATATATGGAGTCTAAATGATATGTTTGCATTCTTTAAAAAGTGAGGTTATTACTAATAGTGGTGACTACTTACTTCCCTTGTCACAAGCTTGAGTGACAGCTTTGGTGGTGACACATGGTAACACTTGAGAATATGGATAGAGTAGTCACCTACTATTTCATTTTTGCTTTTATTTAAGAAGCATATTTCTTTTTGCTTTAAATCTAAGGTGTTTATTCTCAGACACATTTTGAAATTACCTCTTCTGTTTCTCTATAAAGAATTTTACTGAGTATCACTGCATATTTTACTAATGTGGGTATTATATACAATTTGATTTTATGGATTGCTCACAATTGTTTTCAATTACATCACTTTAAACCACTAAACCACTCTGAATGCTCAAGTAATTTTTGTTCCATAATATTTAGTGTGCAGGATATAGTGTTTGAGTTGAATAAGTTGCAGTCTCAAATTTCTTTGATGTGTTCATGACATTTTAAAGACACATTTCCCCTCCATATTGCTAAGGCATGTTCTAAAAAGACGTACTTTTAAATATAAAAATGTCACAGATGTACAATTTCTACGTGGAAAACATAAGAGTTAACTCAGAGTGAATCACTCAGAATGAAGGGATATGTTTAATGTTTATTGGTCAGATTATTTGAAATAATTAAGAAAGGATAGGAGTTATTCTTATTCTCAAAAACATAAACATAAAACTGTATTATGCCATTCCAGCTGACTTGAATCTGAATTTATACCAGAGAAATACATAAACTTTTTTCATACATTTAACATTTTATATTCTTCTACTTTATATAGCAAATCATGTCCTACTGGGGTATTGCAATTTCCTGGTGTTTCTAATTCTCAGTAAGATGGTAATATTGGGTTTGTGTGTCTACAAAAGTAGTCAAGAGATGTTTCCTGGAAGAAAAATTATGATACTCAGATTTATCCCGTCTAAATATATCAATTTCCTGTGTACACATTCAGATGTGTTTGATCATGCACATGTGTGTACACAAGTGTATATCATTACTATGTGTGTATTTCTGTATGGGTGTGAGTCTCTTTGTGTGAAGATATGCCTGTGTGTATACATATTGTAAAGCTCTAATTGTTATCTGAATTAACGTCTGTGTCTGTGTTTTTTATTATTCTCTGAGATAACTACAGTAAGAAGAATGGTATGATAATTTTATTTATTCTTTTGCTTGAACAAAGATTTTTCCCATGGATACATTCAATAAATTTGCCTTTAAATGAAATCAGAATACATTTTTTTACTTCAAGGAAGGCCATATATTCTATAGTATGCTGCCTGTCTTTCAGTTTCACTCCATTCTGAGGAAGACCTACTTAACTAATCCTGTTGGGGAAAGAGTTAATATGAATCAGAGAGAAAAACAGCGGGAAGAGTATGACATTTTCTATGTTTGGAATTTCCAACAGGGTCTTGGAATTGAGGTGAAGTTAGGAAAGTTTAGCCCATATTTTCCACATGGTCATCAGCTCCTTTTATCTGAAGACATGATAGAGTGGTCCACAGCAAGTAGACAGGTGAGTTTGTCCTAATTATACCAACTTAAATTACACTATGGTAAATACTTTCACCTGGATTCACCTGGCCATCCTTGTGACTAGTGAAGTTAAATAGATTGTAACGTGTGGAACCTATATTATGGTTTTCTTTTCATTTTTGATGGGATCTTTAATAATTCATTGAGTATTTCAGGCATTCATACAGTATACTTTTGTCATATCATAACTTGTTGCAGCCTTTTAAGATGAATATAAATGTGTTTAAGAAAACTGTGTGATTCATTTCCAGTATAGTGAGCAATATTCTGTTGGTCCCATTTTTACTACTACACAGTGGTTTATTCTCTTAAACTGAACATCTTAAACATATGCTTAAAGACTCTGGCTCATTTCAGTCATGGAGTAAGCCAACATATTTGAGTTAGTTAATTTAATTTACTTAAATTAATTTGGAATTTAAGCAGTTTTAAGGAATTACATTTCATATTGTTTAAACCTTTATACAAAGAAGTCCTAAATCCAACATCTCTATCAATACATTCACATTTTCATGACACCTTTTGATACTCAATGAAGTATAAACTGTTTACTTTTCTTTCTTTTATGTGGGTATGGGTGTTTTATCTGCATGTATGGCTAAGCAATACATGTATGTGTGGTGTTTATCGATGGCTGAAGATTGATTCAGGTCTCTGAAAACTTGCCAGAGCTTTATGTCACTCAATGAATGTTGGAATTCAAGCTTGTGTCATCTTCATGAGTATGAATTGTTTTTGACACCTGAGCCATTTCTCCAGCACTGATTCATACCTTATAAAAGATATCACTCACAAAAGGAAAATATCTTGGACCTACTAATTCTTGCATAGTTTATTCAAACAAAAAATAGTCTCTTTTCCTTCTCTGTATGGGGCACAATAATAAAATGAGGCAGTAATAAAAATTTGTGTTTGAGAAAATTTGTAAATAAAATACCCTATTGTGGGCTGTGGGTATATTATTAGTATGATTCTTATGTAGATGGTTTTAAATTATCCAATTAAAACTCCCTAAATAAAAAATTTTAAAACTTATTTCAGAATAATCTTCAAGGTTGAAAGTATATCTCAGGTTGTTAAAATAGTTTGAAAATAAAAATAGCAGATGTTTAATTTGTGGTAAGAAAATTCATTTGAGAAGGGATTGTATGTAAGGTATTGATAGAAACAATGTCTCTTCTTGAAATAAACCACAAGGAAGATCTCAGCCTTCTGGAGTTTGCATACTCTATGGCAATAGCTTGAGCTAGATTAGTGAATGCAGATCAAAAAGTAACAGGCAAGGTAACCTTTTGTCATCAGGAAAAACCTTAAGGGGCCTCCCACTGGCCCCAGCACCAATTTTGATGTAATCATTTCTTGTCAGTGTTGTAGATATATATCAAAAATACAATTAGAAGATTTAATAGATTTGTTAAAAAACATTGCCTTGTATTGATGTAATCAAGGACAAACCAGCCTCAGCAGATAAAAGAAAATATGTGTTAGAGACCAGAAAACAAGTATTTTGCAAGTTGTTATAAATGATCACAGGCCGAAGCTGAAAATACAAATAAACACCATTGAAACTTAAGGTTTAGAGATACAGAAACAGATGTAACAGTAATTTCACCAAATCTTAGCATCCAGATACTTGGGAGTAGAATTTTTTCTCAGACAAAACAAAGTGTCAGATTATTGTAGTGCATTTTCTTCATCCTAGCAACAAGCTCTCAAATATATTACTCACACTCAAAATGTATCCCCAAATATCCATTCCATACAACTAGACTCATTCCTTAGTTAACTTGTAACTTAATTAACACATTTATTCTAGTCTTATTTCTGCCAGATGGCTTGTTACCTCTGCTCAGGGATCACACGTTTCCTCCTCCATGTTCAAGTTGAAACTTTCAACACCTGTGATTCTCCCAGAATCATATCTGCCAACTGGATGATCACTATCTATTCTAACTTTTCCTATAGGTCATAGACATTTTTATTAGCAGGTGATGTGTGCACACCATGCATAACATACGCCTTCTACACTAGATGAGTTGAGTGTATTGGACCAGAAGTACAAACAGGAAAATTTAGTCATGTGTGGCTAATATTCCCATGAACTTATAGGGAGGTGATTTGTTGCTGAAATGGAAAATACAAGCTAATATTCCTCCAAACCCAGAAACAAACTTTAAAATAAAGAATGCTTCTGAGAGAAAATATTATGAAGTATCATAAAGAACTTAAACTACATGTGTTGGTCTTTCAAAGTTAAAAACCATTCTACTTTTAAAATGATGAACTTGTGTTGCTGGATCAATGGCCTTTGACAAAAGAAAACTTACAAGTGCTAAACAGCAGGTCAGGCACAGCTAAATGATCCACACACTGAAGAGTCTACCAGCCCATGAAATTACCTTATGGTTGTTTTTAAAAAAGTAGTCAAGAAAATGAAAGATGTTTACCGATTTAAGAGCCATAAGAATATGATTCAGATTCCAAGCTATTTACAGATTGTAATAGCCTTGAATCTCATTGCCTTCATTGGTATTTAAGTCATAGAAATAATTGATTTAAATGATTACCTTTCATAATTCCTTTTCACAAGGATGGTAGCCAATGGTTTGTATTTTCATTATATCCTTACAATGATACTTGTGCAATAAAGAGAATTCATTTGGAAGTCTTACGAATATAAATATTAAACAGCCCTAACTTGTGACAATATTTTGTAGAAATAAATTTTAAACAGTTTCCTAAATCTAAAATTTATTATTATACAGGGGATAACTTACTGTCTTATTCAAACATTTATACCATAGAAAAAATGTTTGATGAAGTAAAGAAAATATTGACTCTCTGAGAATTGTGCACTGATTCTGAAAAAAAAATACAAAGAAGAGACTCTATCAATTATCTAGTATATAAGATAAGTTTACCAAAATCTTCACCATAGAAAATACAAATTCGTAGAGATCAATTACAAACTATTAATGATTTTTCAGAAGTTGCTGGGAGATATTAACTGGCTATGGCTTACAATTTGCTTAACTACTTAAGAGCTACATGATTTGTGCCAAAACTTTCCAGATGATATGGATTTACATAGTACAAGAAAATCATCATCTGAGACTGAGAGAATTGGGTAAGATAGAAAAGAAATGAAAGGATGCACATTTGGAATGTTTGAGCCCAAACTGGACTGCATTTTGATTTTTCTTTTTTTTGTCCCATATACATTCTCCCACAAGAAACCTTATGAAGAAAAAATATAATATCTTAAAATGGAAATTTTAGCATACAAAAATAGGAAAAACTAAAGATATATGCATAAATATTTTTAATTGACTCTGAAAGGAAAAAATTATACTTTCTCACTGAGCAGGCATAGACCCAGCAGAAATCATGGTACCTTTTACTAATGCTGAAAGAGCATCATTACACAAAGAAAATGAACATTGGCAAAGAGCTTGCAGTATCTTTGTGGGAGAAAATAACAACAAATAACCCCAAAGCAAGATATTACAGTTTGTAAAAAAAAAAAAAAAAAAAAAAAAAAAAAAAAAACTCATTAGATTCTCCCTTGAACAACAAAGGGAAAACAATTTCTGGAGCTCCTACATTCTATACTGACACAAATGTATCAGGAAAGTCAGGTAATAAGTCAGAAGAAATAAGTAAAATTGTTCAGAGACCTGGTGATTCAGCTGAAAAATCAGGGCTATATGCCATCTTTATGGTATTGTGTGATATTCCTAAATATCTTAATACACTTATTAACTTTCACCATATGGAAACAGTTGTTTTCCATATTGAAACAGCAGAATGTATTCAGAATGATTCAGAATGAGCTTCACTATTTATTCAACTATAACAAGTATTTAGAAATTGAAATCATCCCTTGTATATAATGCCAATCAGATCACATATAGTTTTACAAGGCCCTCTAGCAGAAGGTAATCATGAAACTGATCAGCTATTAATAGGAAATGTGCTATATATCTCAGAATTTCATAAGAAAAACCATGATAACAGGTAAGCCTTAAAAGGCAGTTTTTCTATCATTTGGTAACACTCCAAAGAAAATATAAGGCAATGTCCTTCTTGTTCTTTGTATAAGCAAACTCCATTCCCTGCAGGAAGTCATCCAAAAGGTATGCAAAGAAGTAAAGTTTTGTGTCGCGTCCCCCCTTGTCCAGCAAGGAATGCCGCAACTCGGAAAAGCTCTTCTCCTGCAGTTTATTCAGGTCCCTTGAAAACAGTCTTCCGAATAATGGGGCAGACCCAAACCACAGGCTAAATACTAATTAAACAGCCAGTCAAGTAAAGCCAAGTGGTGCTATCTTAGAGGTCTACGTATGCGGAAGCAAGCCAAATCAGCGGTCTTTGCCAAATATGAACTTATTATCATAAAGAGCGCTCACCGTCGGGCTGGTGGAAGGCGGAAACCAGCGCCATCTTTAGGGCGCGGCACTTCGCAGCTCTCTACAGTTCCTCCTGTTTTATTTTTTCTAAAGTTGGTAAAAGTCCCTGGAAAGGCTTCGTAATCCCTCTATCTGGGGATCTCACGGTGGGCCTGAGCCTGTAGGAGGGCGGTGCTCAAACTCTTACCCGTCTCAGGGTCAGCCTCCCCACTCGGGACTGCCTTGTCTTAGGTGGCCGAGACTTACCCGTCAACTCCGTCACTGACTTACCAGACCCTAATATCCGTGGAACGAATTCCTCAGTGGGCAGGGACTATGCTTAGTGAAGATTTACTTCACGGCAGCAAGCCATGCCTGAGGGGACTGGCCTGCCTCAATGGCGACAAGGGCTTGTATAATCATGGCTGCATTACGCTTTTGTGTCTCTCATTTTGTAGATGCACCATAGGCAAACCAGAGAGGCTAGCATCATTAGTATCGCCAAAGAGCCTACACCCGCCCACTCCTTAAGATGATCCATAGCCGTCTGTATCCAAGAAGTCAAGCCAGTAGCCAGGCTCAGATCCACCCGAGTGGAGTTGATGTGGATGATTGTCGCTCTCAGCTCTCTCATCAAATTTTCAAATTCAGCCGACCAATCCTGTAAGAGGAACTTTGACAATTGTCTAGACAAATTAGCAGCTTTTGTATAATTTTGATATTGCACGGAAGTAACACACAAACCTTGCAATTTCCACTCACACCCCAACTGTGCTAGTTGCCAAAGAGAATCAATCTGCTCTTGTATTAAATCTATACGTTGATTAACTATCATAAGACTTCCTTTGAGATGAGAATTCATAGAGGCCTGAGTATCCAATGCCTGTGCCACAGTGGCTGAGATGTTATTCAGGGCATTGGCAGTCTGTATAGAACTAGACAAGGCAATAGCTGAGGCAGTAGCTCCCACAGCAGCAACAGTGATAGCAGTAACAATAGCTGCAGTGATGCCAAAATCTCTTTTAAATCTGAATAGCATCATGGTATTAGGAGCCTCTACAGGAACTGGCACATATCGAGGCATTCTAGTCACCACAGCCACAGGAAAGGCTGTGGCATTCCAGAATAGGGCATAAAAACATGTGCCTGGAGTGCATACTAACTTTTCTTCACCTAAGGATGCACTCCCATTACTTACAATCCACAGAAAAGGAGGCCAGAGACATACTGGCGAAGCTGAAAAGCTCTTGTTGCGATAAGAATGAAACAAAGAATTCCAAGTACCAGAGCCACTACCGCTAGAGAAATCCAATCTGGTAGCAGACCCTAGGGAAAAATTACCTCTTTGATAAATTCCTCCTCCAAGCATAATGATAGGTCCCAAGTCCATGCAACTTACATTTACTCCACACAAAAGCCACAAATCAAAAGGATTGGTGGCAGTCTGCTGAGGATCCCTAGTAGATATATCAAGCATTCCTGTACAAGACTTATTCACTATATTACTAATCATGGGGCTAAAGGAAAAATAATCTTGTTGAACCCAAACTGCTCTGCGCTCCTGACATACTCACTGCTACTATCACCAGGATCCTTAGGAAGGTCTTCATGACGAATCTTCCTCACAAGGCGTTCAGGCACCCACACTGGATCTTGTTGATCCTGAGGAAAAACACAAACAGACCCTCTCGCCCATGTTAGCACAGGGTCAGGCCCCCGCCAAGAGCCTGTCAAAATATCCTTCCACTTCACCATGCTTTTAGGTAAACCATGGGAATCCTGATGTCTGTCCGCTGCTGAGCGGCCTTGAGCATCCAAATTGAAACAATTTAAAGTAAATAAGGCTAAAGACATTCTTTCCTTGGGGGTACGGCCTTGGCCTATTCCCCCTTTTTGTTTTTGCAAGCATTCTTTCAAGGTGTGATGAGCACGCTCCACAATTCCTTGTCCTTGAGGATTGTATGGTAATCCGTGATTAAGCTGTACCTCCATCTGGTTGCAGAAGGAGACAAAGGACTGAGCCGTATAGGCTGGTCCATTGTCCGTTTTTAGCTGCTGTGGTTTTCCCCATGCAGCCCAGGCTTCTAAGCAATGTCCTATGACATTGCGAGCCTTTTCTCCACTCATAGGTGTAGCATGTACGATACCTGAGCAGGTATCCACAGATACATGAATATATTTTAAGGTTCCAAACTCTGAAATGTGGGTAACGTCCATTTGCCAGATTTTGAGTGGCAACAGCCCTCTAGGGTTTACTCGCACACTGGGAGGATGATGATGAATCACACACTGAGGACAGTCCAAAACCACTTGTCTAGCATCTGCTCTAGACAAATGGAATTTCTGCTGTAGAGTTTTTGCATTTACATGAAATAATTGGTGAAACTGTCTGGCTTGATCCAGGAATGAGCTCCAAAAAATGCATTCCATCCTGGTCCATTGATCAACTTTATTATTACCCTCACTTAATGGTCCAGGTAATCCTGTATGTGCTCTGATATGTTGAATATAAAAACACCTTTTTCTCTGCCAGATTAAAACTTGTAACTCTTGTAATAAGGCACATACAGTACTACTATTCTTAATAGGACCTGCTAATTCTAATACTTTCACTGTGTTGACCACATAAACTGAATCTGAAATCAAATTGAATGCAAATTGACATTTTTTAAACACCTCAATTACTATTTTCAACTCTACTATTTGGGGGGAGCCCGGTTGAAACTGACATAACACGGGCTCTTGTCTTTCTATCAAATAGGCTCCACAGCCTGTCTTTGAGCCATCAGTAAACACATTTGGTGATCCTTGAAGTGGTACTGCTGAAGTAACCTTAGGGAATATCACTGGGTGCTCCTTAAAAAATAATAGCAATGGATGTTAAGGATAATGGTTATCAATCACTCCTTCAAAGCTACATTGCAATATTGCCCAGTCATCTACAGTGCCACACAAAATCTTAATTTGATAACTGGAATAAGGCACTATTATACTGGCAGGAGCAACTCCAAAAGACTGCAAGCATTGTTGGATACCATTCAAGGCTAAAGCAGCAAGTGCAGTGGGATAATGTTCTATTCTGTTCTTACTTGTGTCCACATCCCCGGGCAGAAAGATCTCCCTACTTTCAGGGACTGAACTGGCTGCTCTGTCTGAGTGGCTTCTGGATATGGAGGAGGAGTCGAAGGTGCCATGGCAACGGCTTTGTTTACATCAGCTGCCGCCAGCGTGGCTGAAGGCTCTGTAGCGACGACTCCGCCCACTCCGACTGCTGCTGACGTGTCAGACGCCATGGCAACAGCTCCTCCCACACTGACTGCTGCTGATACGCCCTTCTATTTTACTTTTTTCTTTTCCTTTTTTCTAATAACAGTCCTCTCCAACTGTTCTATTAGAGCGTGTAGCTCTCCTTCAGAATCTGTGCTCTCTGAGTCCTCTAAATCTCTAAAATCTCTAAAATTTCTAAGATCAGGATAGAGAGGAACTTTCTTTTTGTCTTCCTTTTCACTGTCTGCCTGCTCAAATCTTTCGCCTTTGTTACTTCCCTTTTCACTGTCTGCCTGCTCAGATCTCTCCCCTTGTAGCAGTTCCAAAGCTGATTCTCCCTCTTTGATTGCATTACAACACCTCTGATCTTCTAAACAACTCCTCACCATTTTCCAAATCGGTCTTACTCCATGCTTCAGAGTCCCCTGCTCCCAAGCAAAATCCAAGTCCCTGCCTAATTTGTCCCAGCAGGATACTGTAAGATTCCCGGACACCGCAAACCACGGAGCCACAGAATCGCATTCATTCAGAAATCTCTCTAAGGTAGACTTCTTAATCTTCAAATTTCTAGCTAAAAGTAGCTCCTGAAGAGCCAGAAAAATTGGATGTGACTGAGACAATCCCATGTTTAAAAATTTTACTTTAGGTTCGCAACTTCCTGCGAAACTTTACCTTTTGTTCGCAACTGCCTGCGAAACTTAACCCTTTGTTCGCAACTGCCTGCGAAACTTAACCCTTTGTTCGCAACTGCCTGCGAAACTTAACCCTTTGTTCACAACTGCCTTCGAAACTTAACCCTTTGTTTGCTATTTCTGCAAAACTTAACTGCTTGTTCACTATCTCCGCGAAACTTTATCTTTTGTTCGCTATCTCCGCGAAACTTTACCTTGTGCTCGCTATTTCCGTGAAACTTTATTGTCCTGATTTACCCCAGGAACTTACCAAGTGCTTCCCCTGACTGCAGGAGTTCTGAGTCTTTTCTGGTTCCCTGTAGGGGCCACCACTTTGTCGCGTCCCCCCTTGTCCAGCAAGGAATGACGCAACTCGGAAAAGCTCTTCTCCTGCAGTTTATTCAGGTCCCTTGAAAACAGTCTTCCGAATAATGGGGCAGACCCAACCCACAGGCTAAATACTAATTAAACAGCCAGTCAAGTAAAGCCAAGTGGTGCTATCTTAGAGGTCTATGTATGCGGAAGCAAGCCAAATCAGCGGTCTTTGCCAAATATGAACTTATTATCATAAAGAGCGCTCACCGTCGGGCTGGTGGAAGGCGGAGACCAGCACCATCTTTAGGGCGCGGCACTTCACAGCTCTCTACAGTTTTGCATATGGATGTGTTTCATTTTGCAGAGTTTGTAAAATTAACTATGTACACCATTCAACAGATATGTATTGAGGATTTCAATGAGGCAATTGTTTCTGTTCTTCAAAGGCTGATTCTGTAATTACATATTTATTAGAAATTTTGACTATTATGATGATACCTGTACAAATAAAGACTGACAATACTCCAGCATATGTCTCTAGTAAAATGAGACAGGTTTTGTTTGCAATTACAATATAAAGCACATTACAGATATATCACACAATCCTACAGGACAAGCAGTTTGAGAATTACATATTGATACAACATTGTACATTTATAGAAAATTAAAGTTAATTCTTTTTAAGGTATTGTACCTATGAAATTCTGCATCTCATAGCACATTCTCCAAAATTGACCATATACTCACATAAAACAAGTCACTGGACATAAAAAAAATTTAGAAAAACTGACCACATCCAATCATAAAATATGGACTACAGCTGAATATAAACAACAACAACAGAAAGCATACAAATTTGTGGAAACTGAACAGTTCTATACTGGACAAAAAAGGGTCAAGACAGAATTTTTTCAAAATGACATACTTTCAAGAAATCAATAAAAATGTTTACACAGCATATCCAATATTGTTGGACACATGATATCCAATGAATCATGCAAGTTCACCTTGGAGGTGGTCACATATTCCTTTAATCCCAGCCTTTGGGAGGTCAGGGGAGGAGATTCTCTGAGTTTGAAGCCAGCCTAGTCTACAGAACTAGTTCCAGAAAATCCAATGCTACACAAAAATCCTTGTTTCCATAAAATAAACTACAGAGGCATGTTCATATCATTAAGTACCTACATTTAAAAAATTGAGTGATATCATAGTACTTATGTAATGGTACACCAGAAACCTTTAGAACAATATGAAATAACAAAATCCATGAGAAGACATATAAAGTCATAATCAAACTGTGGGACGAATTCAACAAAATAGAACAAAGAGAATATACGAAAAAAATCAAGGAAAAAAGAGAAAATCACCATGGTGGATAAACATACTAAATCAAACAAATGTGGAGAGAGTATTTTCAGGTTATAAATTAAGAAATGAAAAAGTGGGGCTTAACTACAGATGCGTAGGCAATCCAGATAACCATTAAGTTATACATTAAAACCTATGCTACATAAAATATACAAAATACAAATGATATGATGGATATTTACCTCAATAAATACCAATTACTAGAGTTAAATCAAAATCATATAAAAAAATTTACACAGAACTCAAAATGATAGCGAAATAGAAGCAGTCATTAAAATTATTCTAGGCAAAAAAAGGCAGAACCAAATAACTTTAGCAAAGAATTCTATCAAACACAAAAAGATACAATGATATTACTCCTAAATTATCCCAAAAAGGAGAAACAGAAGAATAGTTGCTCAAATCATGTTATGACTTCACAATCACAAACATACACAACCCACATAAAGACCTACCCAAGAAAGAGTATTACAGACAAATTTCCCTTAAAAACCCTGATACAAAAGCACTCAATAAAATGCTTGTAAGGTGAATCCAAGAACTCATCAAAAATATCAACTACAAATATGAAGTAGACTTTAAACCAAGAGGAAAGAAACGTTCAATAT
>CAJQZJ010032290.1:8179197-8221604 GCA_907164525.1 Lophiomys imhausi
AATTTCATGGGACTCTTTCTTTTGAACACCACCATGCTGAGATTTCTAGTTTCAAAAATTTTGCCCAGATATTGAACCCTCTCAAATACTCAGATGAATTTCTTGCAAACATGGAATGGATGTACATTCACTGTGAAGTTTCAGCATCTAATTGTAAGACACTGAAGAACTGCTTATCCAATGCCTCATTGGAATGGCTAATGGTAAAGACTTTTGACATGTTCTTTAACGATGTCAGTTATGACATATACAATGCTGAATATGCCGTGGCCCATGCTTGCCATGAAATGATTTTCCAACAGGTAGATAATCAGCCCATGGACAATGGGAAAAGACAAAATTTTGGCTGCTCAAAGGTATTGTTTCTTCTATTAGAACATGTTTGTTGTTACAAATGCCATAGTTTAAAAGTCACTTAGGTGCCCAAACTAAGGAGACTAGGAAAAATTTTCCAAGCTAGTAAGATTTCTGAACACTTTTTTTCCGTTAATGAATTTGATCTAGACATTTGTATGAATCTCAAATGCTTAGAAAGGGGAGTACAATTCATAATTTGTAATTAAAGATCAGTCATTTTGTTTACAGTGTACTAGAATTATCATCACACCTTTTCTAAAATTGAAAACATAATCAGTCCTTCCTCATGAATGCTCTCAATAATGAGATGAGCCCTTGTTTATTAATTGTCAGATATGTTTTAATCACTATATGGGACTGTTTTTACAAAAGCTCTCAAATGCTGATATCACCACTGTAGGCTAGGAGAGTTTACTTGTTGCTCTGAGATTATTACATGGGAAGTAGTTCTGGGATTCAGTTCATTACATACATGTGTATTCATATGTGCAAATGTATGTTTCTTCATGTGTATAAGTTTCTCTATTTCTGTATATGTATTTATATCTATATTAGTGTTTGTGTGTGACTGTGTGTTTCTATATGACTATCATTCTATAGTAATTCACATAAACTTCTCTATGTGTTAATGTCTTTCTGCATGGGTGATTTTCTCCATGTGTACCTTCCCTGTGGGTAGTTATTAGTGCATGAGTCTGCATGTTCCTGTATGTGTGTGTGTGTGTGTGTGTGTGTGTGTGTGTGTGGTGTGTTTCTGTGTATGTTTTTTCTATGTATATATTTGCTTTGCTGTGACAGTCTGTATTATGTATGTATGTTTTTGGATGTGAGCATAATCTTTTCTGTATGTAAATGTCTTTCTATGTGGCTGCTTTTTCTATGTCTCTCTCTCTGTGCATTGTGTCTGGTCACATATGTGTGTGTAAACATGTGTGTGTGTTTGTGTGTGTATATTGTGTATGAGTGTGAGTCTCTCTGTATGGAGATACATCTGCATGAGTACATATTGTAAAGCTGTGCTTGGTGTCTGAATTCATGTCTCTGTCTCTTTTTGATACTCTCCTCTGAGAGAATCAAAATATTAGGAAAATTATGATGATCTGTATATTCTTTTTAAATGATTATTTATGAAATAAATGTTGAAATAAAAAGTTATCTCCAATGGATACCTTCAATAAATTTGCCTTTATCATGAAACCAGAATGCATTTCTGACTTCAAGGAAGGGCATATACTCTATAGTATGCTGCCTGTCTTTCAGCTGAACTTCCTTTGAGGAATAGCCACTTCACTAATCCTGTTGGAGACACAGTGAATATGAACCAGAGAGAAAAACTGCAGGAAGAATATAACATTTTCTACATTTGGAATTTCCCACAGGGTCTTGGAATTAAAGTGAAGATAGGAAATGTTAGTCCATATTTTCCACATGATCAACAGCTCCTCTTATCTGAAGACATGATGGAGTGGACCACAAGAAGTAGACAGGTGGGTTTGTCGTAATTATGCCAACTTTAATTACACGGTAATAAAAACTGTCATGTGGGTCCATCCCTATGTCCTTGTGACTTTTGAAATGAAATAGATTGTCAAATGAGGAAGCAATTTCTAGCCTCCTATATTATGTTTTTTTTTCATTTTTGATTAGACATTTAGTAATTCATTGAGGATTCAGACATTCATACAGTGTATTTTTTATCTTTTCAGAACTTGTTTCTGCCTATTAATATGAATATAAAACTGTTTAAGAAAGCTTTATGATATAATTTCCAGTGTAGTGAGCAATATTCTCTTAGTCCCATTTTTACGACTACACAATGATATACTCTCTAAAACTGAACATTTTGAACACATACCTAAAAGCTCAGGCTCATTGTGAGCATGGAGTAAAGAAAACATATGCAAGTTATTTAATGGTATTAAATTTAATTAATATAATAATCTAAATTTCATAATTGTTTAGCCTTTATACAAACAAGTCCTAACTTTCTAGGACCTCTATCAATACTTCCATATTTTCATGACATATTTATATACTCAATGAAGTATTGACTGTTTTTATTTTCTTTTTTTATGTGGGTATGTGTGTTTTATCTCCATGTATATCTATGCAATACCTGATTGTGTGGTGTGTACGAATGGATGAAGAGTGAATCAGATCTCTGGAAACTTGTCAGGGCTTCATGCCACTCAGTGATTTCTGGAAATCAAACTTGTGTTGTCTTCATGAGTATAAATTTTTCATGAAATATGAGCCATTTCTACAGCACTGAATCATACCTTCTAAAAGATATTACTCATGAATGGAAACTTTCTTGAACTGCAGAAATCATTCAGAAAAACCAATGTGTGTGTGTAGATTCTGTCTCTGTATGGGGAGTAATTGCTAGTAATAAAAACTTGAATTACTAGAATTCTGTGCTGAAACCATCTGGACCTGGGCTTTTTTTTGTGGTTGGAAGACTTTTAGTGACTGCTTCTGTGTACCCATGAATTCTAATTCTGTTTAATTTGTTAAGCTGATCTTCATTTGACTTTGGTAGGTGGAATCTATCAAGAAAATTGACTATTTTGCATCGATTTGCAAACTTTATGCAGTACAGGTTTTTTTAGTAAGACTTAAAGATTCTTTGGATTTCCTCGATATCTGTTGTTAGTTCTCCCTTTTCATTTCTGGTTTTGTTGATTTGAATATTTTTCCTCAGCTGTTTAGTTAGTTTGGCTAAAAGTTTGCCTATTTTGTTGATTTTATCAAAGAACCAACTCTTGGTTTCCTCTCTTCTTTGTATTGTTTTGTGTTTCTAAGTTGTTAATTTCAGCTGCAAGTTTGAAGATTTCCTGTCATCTGCTCCTCTTGAGAGTGTTTACTTGTTTTTCCCTAGTTCTTCCAGTTTTGTGCTAAGTTGATAATATGAGCTGTCACAATTTTCTTTTTGAAGGCAATTAGTGCTATGAACTTTCCTCATTGTACAGTTTTTTTTTTGTGTACCTTAATTTTGAGTATCTTGTGACCTCATTTCCAGTGAATATTAGGAAGTCTTTGATTTCTCTCTTTGTTTTTTCACTGATCCAGTAGTCATTGAGGAGAGAGTTTTTCAGTTTCATGAATGCGTAGGATTTTTGTTATTTCTGTTATTGTTGAATTCTAACTTTAATCCATAGTGGTCTACCAGACCTTCAAAGAAGAGCTGACACCAATAGTCTTAAAAGTCTTCCACAAATAGAAACACAAGGGACAAGGAACACTGCCAAACTAATTCTATGAGGCCAAAGTCATCCTGATCCCTAAACCACACAAAGATCCAATGAAGAAAGAAAATTTCAGACCAGTTTTCCTCATGAACATAGACATGATAATACTCAATAAAATACTGATACACTGAATCCAAGAACACATCAAAAGTATCATGCACCATGATCAAGTAGGAGTCATCCCAAGAATGCAGGGGTGGTTCAACATATGAAAATCCCTTAATGGAAACTACCATATAAACAAGCTGAAAGAAAAAAAAAAAACACATGATCATCTCAATAGATGCTGAAAAAGCATTTGACAAAATCCAACACCCATTCATGTTAAAAGTGTTGGAGACATCTGGCATACAAGGATCATACCTAGAAAGTATAAAGACGATAAAGAGCAACTTGGTAGCCAACATCAAATTAAATGGACAGAAATTTAATGCATTTCTCCTCTAATCAGGTAGAAGACATGGATGCCTGCTCTCCCCATATCTCTTCAACACAACAATTGAAGTTTTAGATAGAGCAATAGGACAACTAAGGGAGATTAAGGTGATACAAATTGGAAAGGAAGAAATCAAAGAATCACTATTTGCAGATGATATGATAGTATACATAAGCGCCCCATACCATAGGGGATATGATTAAAGATCAAATTTACAATCCATCAGCACAACACAAAGAAGGACAAAATAAAGGCATCAACAGAATACCCATTATATTGTACCTCTAAAATTCTAAAATATGTGCCACATGTGGACACCCAGTTAGTAGAATCATTTAAGTCTGAAATACTCAACATTTAAAGTAAACCAGTCTTTGACATGTATTACTTTAAAATTGTTTTATAACAAATAGAGGAAATGGAAGCTGTAGGAGTGAACCTCCTGTCATACAAAGTCCCCATCTGGATGACAGCAGATCCCATCAGAGACACACTTCCTTCTACTTAATTAATTAGTTAATTAAGCAACTTTAAATCCAGACATAAGTTTTGCCTTTGTCCTCTTCTGTCAGAATTTCCCTCTATTCTCCCTTCTCTCCCTTAACTAAAGGTCAGGACTCCAATGGAAATCAACCTGCTTTGGCGTATCTAGTTGCAGTATAAGTAGTCATATCTACATCTTCTCCTATTTGAGCTAGTGGATGCAGCCCAGCAGGGGGAAGGGTACCAAAGGCAAGCAACACTGTGCCAACTGTTAGCACTCCCACAGAAGACTAGGCTGAACAACTGGCACATATTTGCAGAGGGCCCAGGACACTCCCATGCATTCTTTCTGACTGGTAGTTCAATCTCTTTGAGGTCCTATGTGACTAAGTAAGTTGATTCTGTAGTTTTCATTTGGTATCCTTGACCCATCTGGCTTCTGCAACCCTTCCTTCACCTCTTTGCAAGGATTTCCCATGTTCTGCCTAATATTTCAGTGTGGGTCTCTGCATCTGTTTTCATCAGCTACAGGTTAAGCCTCACTGATGATGGTTATGCTAGGATCTTTTCTGAAAGTATAGCAGAATATCGTTACCAGTGTCAGTGCTGGGCTCCCTCTCAGAGCATGAGTCTCATGCTGGACCAGTCATTCTTTAACCAGTCCCTTAATTTCTGCTCCATCTGTGCTATGGGACATCATGTAGGGAAGAAAATTTACAGGTCAAAGGTTTTGTGGTTGAGATGTTGTGATGATCCTCTGGTTGGAAGAATTGTCTGCTTACAGGAGATGTCTTGTTCAATATCCATATCCCCATTGTTAGGAGTCTTAGCTAGGATCACCTTCATACATTCCTAGGAGTTTCTTTTGCCTTTGGTTTCTAGCTTATCCCAGTGGTGACCCTCATTCTAGTTGTCCCTCACAGTGTTCTCTTCCTCTGACCTCCCCCCACTGTATCCCTCCTTTTGTCATCCTCAAGCCCACCCTATCTAGTTGCTCCTCCCTGTTTAAACACCTTATCTGTTCTATTTCCTGTTCCAGGCAACAGTCATGTGTCCTATCTATACCTTGTGACCTCCTTGTTACTTAGCTTCTTTGGGTCTGTGGATTTTAGCATGACATTGACACTCTTGAAATTGGAGAATAATAGTGATGCATTTCAAATATTTAGATACATGCCTGACAAACCCAGTTACTGTACCCAGTAAGTGAATCCATCGTAAGAGGAGACAGAACAATATTCATGAAGAACACACTTATAATAACTCAAAACCTCTCAGCAAGTACTATGATAAACATTAAAAGAATTCACAGGTCAGAATATGGTCAGAACTGGAAATGTGGAGGAAATGTCCTTGTAATTTCATGAGAGATACTTGGGTATTTGCCAAGGAATGGTATAGCTAGATTTTGAGGTAGAACTATTTCCAATCTTCTTAGAAAAACAAATATTAGAAAAGTATAAAATATTGGAATTACAACAAATGGACAATAATTAACAATTAATTTTTAGTATTACTGACTGGTATTGGTCACATTCTCTAATCAAAATACAAAAACAATGAGATTGTTTTTTTTTTTTTTTTACTTTTTATTGCTTATTTTGCAACCAATTACCATTCACCTCCCTCCTCCTAATCCCACCCTCCCAACCAATACCTGCAAACTTCCCGCACACCCAGTACCAACCCACTCTTGATGGTCAAGTAGCATCAGAACAAAGATCTTCCTCTTCCACTGAAGCAAGATAATACCACTATGGTAAGAAAATGGTATTGCCATTTACTTGGATATGATTGGGAGGCAATCATATCCAAGTAAGAGATAGTTCCCACTCAATTGTTAGGGAGGCAATCATATCCAAGGAAGAGATAGTTCCCACTCAATTGTTAGGAAATATACCTAGAGACCACGCAGCCCACCAGTTTCATATGTGTAATGGATCTAGGACTAGTCTATGCATATTCTTTGGTTGGCAATTCAGTCTATATGAGCCACTCCTCTGTACCAATTAATTGGCTATGTGGGACTTTTTGTGGTGTCCTTGATCCTGCCAGCTCCCTCATAACTTCCCCTAACTAATTCTTCATCAAGACCCCTGAGTTTTTCCTAATGTTAGGCTGTGGTTCTCTGTATCTGTTTCCATTATCTGATGGATAAAGCTTCTCGAATGGCAGTAATGTTGAGTTTCTGCCAAGAATCTTCTCTCCATTCACTTCTGATATCTATTTTATTTCCCCTACTTAGAGGAATTCAAACATCATCCCCTGTGCTCTCCTTGTTACTTAGTTCCTTTGGATCCATGGATTGTAGAATGATTATCTGGTACTTAATGGCTAATATCTTGTTATGAGTGATTACATACCATGTGTGTATTTCTGGGACTGTGATACATCACTTAGGATGATCTTTTCTGGTTCCATCCATTGCCTGTAAATTGCATGATATCCTTGTTTCTGATAACAGAATATTACTCCATTGTGTAGATGTACCACAATTTCTTAATCCATTCCTCAGGTTGAGGGATGTCTGGATTGTTTTCAGTTTCTGGCTATTACAAATAAAGTTTCTGTGAACATAGCTGAGGAAATGCCCTTGTAATTTCATGAGAGATACTTGGGTATTTGCCAAGGAATGGTATAGCAGGATCTTGAGGTAGAACTATTTCCAATCTTCTTAGAAAGTATCACATTGATTATCAAAGTTGGTGCACAAATTTCCACTCCCATCAGCAATGTAGGAGTGTTCCCCTTTCTCCACATCCTCACTTACATGTGCAGTCACTTGAGTTTTGGATCTTAGCCATTCTGATGGGCATAAAATTACATCTCAGAGTCCTTTTGATTTGCATTTCCCTATGACTAAGGATGTTGAGCATTTCTTTAAGTGCTTCTCAGCTGTTAAAGTTTCCTCTGAAGTGAATTCTTGGTTTAGCTCTGTACTCCTTTTTCTCTGGATTATTGGTTTTGCTGGTGCTTAATTTCTTGAGTTGTTTATATATCTTGGTATTATCCCACTGTCAGATGTGGGCTGAGTTAAGATACTTTCCCAATCTGTGGCCTGATGTCTTGTTCTACCAACTGTGTCTTTGGCATTACAAAAGAATTTCAGTTTCATAAGGTTCCTTTTATTAATTGTTGATTTATTGCCAGAACAATTGGTACTCTATTCAGGAAGTTGTCTCCTGTGCCAATCAGTTCAAGGCTTTTACTCACTTTCTTTTATTTGGATTTAGTGTATCTGGTTTTATGTGGAGGTCTTTTCAGCTTGGATTTGACCTTTGTGCAGGGTGATAAATGTGGATCTATTAGCATTCTTCTACATATACACATCCAGTTACTCCAGCACCATTTGTTGAAGATGCTTTCTATTTCCAATGTATACTTTGGCCTCTTGGTCAAAAATCAATTTTCTGTAATATTTTTGGATTTATTTCATTGTCTTACATTCAATTCCATTGTTCAAATTGTGTGTTGTTATACCAATACCATGTGGTTTTTATTACTATTGTTTTGTATTACAGTTGGAAATCAGAGATGGTGATACCCTCAGAGGTTCGCTTTATCCTACAGGACTGTTTTTGCTATCCTGTTTTTTTTAATTTTTATATATAATGTTGAGAATTGTTCTTTAAAGGTCTCTAAAGAATTGTGTTGGGATTATGATGAGAATTGCATTGAATCTGTAGATTGCCTTTGGTAAAAGTGCCATTTTTATCGTGTTAATTCTACCAGTCCATGAGCAAGAGAGAACTTTCCATCTTCTTCAATTCTTCCCTCAGGGACTTGAAGTTCTTGTCAAAGAATTCTTTCCCATGCTTGCTTACTGTTACACCAAGATATTTTATACTGTTTTTGGCCATTGTGAAGGGAGTTGTTTCCCTAATTTCTTTCTTGGTCCACTTATCATTTATATAAAGGAAGGCTACTGAGTTTTTTGAGTTAATTTTGTATCCAGCCACTTTGCTGAAGTTGTTTATTAGCTGTAGAAGTTCTGTAGTAGAGTTTTGTGGTCATCTATGTATACTATCATATCATTTGCAAATAGGGATAATTTGACTTCTTATTTTCCAATTTGTAACCCCTTGATATCCTTTAAATGTCTTATTGGTCTAGGTAGAATTGCAACTAATACAAAGAAGAGGTATGGAGAGAGTGGACAGCTTCTTATTGTCTGTGGTTTTACTGGAATAGCTTCAGTTTCTCTACATTTATTTGATTTTGGCTATCAGTTTGCTGTATATTTTATTTATTATGTTTAGGTAAGGGCCTTGTATACCTGAACACTCCAAGACTTTCCTCGTGAACAGGTATTGGATTCTGCCCAAGGATTTTTCCACCTATAATGAGATGATCATGTAGGGATTTTTTTGTTTCAGTTTGTTTGTATGGTGGATTAAATTGATGGATTTTTGTACATTGAACATCCCAACATCCCTGAAATGAAGCCTACTTGATCATTATAGATGACATTTTTGATGTGTTCTTAGATTTGTTTGCAAGTATTTTAGCATCAATGTTCATTAGTGAGATTGGTCTAAAATTCTCTTTCTTGGCTGAGTCTTTGTATGGTTTATACATCAATGTGATTGTGGCTTCACAAAGTTTGGCAGTCTTCTTTCTCTTTCTATTTTGTGGAATAGTTTGTGGAATACTGGTATTAACAACTCTATGAATATCTGGTAGAATTCTGTGTGAAAATCATCCTACCCTGGGAATTTCTTGGCTGGGAAACTTTTGACAATTGTTTCTATTTTTTAAGGGTTATGAAGCATAAATTTTTTTATGTGATCCTGATTTTTTTTAGATAGGTGATGTATTTTTATTTATTTGTGTCTCTTTACATGTCTCCTTAATTTTTTTAATATTTATTTATTACCTCAGGTTACATCTCCATTGTAGTGTCCTATTTCTACACCTTCCAGTCCTGCCCTCCCAACCTCTACCCACTATCCCTTCCACCCACTCCTCTGGAGTGGAGTGTCCCTACATAACATTCCCCTGCCCCAGATCAGCAGATATATGAGGGCCAATAGCCTCCTCATACACTGGGGATGTAGAAGGCAGCACCACTAGGGGAAAGTGTCTCATTGACTGGAAACAAAGTCTATGTTCATGTTCCCTTTGGTGCCTTGGTTGTAGTATAGTTGTTCTATACTATATGGCTAAAGTCTGATTATATGTAAACAGATGCCATGTGCATCCTTCTGATTCTGGGTTAGCTCACTCAGTATGAGCTTCACTAGTTCTATCCATTTGCCTGCAAATTGCATGATTTCGTTGTTTCTGACAGCTGAGTAGTATTCCATTGTGTAGATGTACCACATTTTTTAATCCATTCCTTGGTTGAGGTTTATTTGGGTTGTTTCGAGGCTCTAGCTATTACAAATAAGGCTGCTAATAACATAGAAGAGGAAACTTCCTTGTGATTTGGTTACGAATCATTTGGATGTATACCCAGAAGTGGTATGTCTGAGTCTTCAGGTAGAGCTATTTCAAGTTTTCTGAGATATCGACAGATTGATTTCCATAGTGGTTGTACAAGCATGCACTTCCACCAGCAATGGATGAGTGTTCCCCTTTCTCCACAACCTCACCAGCGTGTGCTGTCATTTGATCTTAGTCATTCTGACAGGTGTGAGATGGAGTCTCAGAGTCATCTTGAGTTGCATTTCTCTGACGATTAAGGATGCTGAGCATTTATTCAAGTGTCTCTCAGCAATTAGGTATTCCTCCTTTGTGAATTCTCTGTTTAGCTCTGTTCCACATTTTTTGATTGGATTATTTGGTTTCTTGGCATGTAATTTCTTGAGCTCTTTGTAAATTTTGGATATTAGCCCTCTGTCAGAAGTGCGGTTAGTGAAGATATTTTCCCAATCTGTAGGTTGTTTTGTTCTTATGACAGTGTCTTTTGCCTTACAGAAGCTTTTCAGTTTCATGAGGTCCCATTTATTGATTGTTGGTCTTAGAATCTGAGCTGTTGGTGTTCTGTTCAGGAAGTTGTCACCTGTGCTGATGAGTTTTAGGGTTTTCACTACTTTCTCTTTTAATAGATTTAGTGTGTCCGGCCTGATGTTAAGGTCTTTGATCCACTTGGACATAAGTTTTGTACAAGCTGATGAACATGGGTCTAATTCCATTCTTTTAAATGTCGACATCCAGTTGGATTAGCACAATTTGTTGAAGATGCTGTCCTTTTTCCATTGTACAGTTTTGGTTTCTTTGTCAATAATTAAGTGAACCTAGGTGTTTGGGTTCATTTCTGCGTCTTCGATTTGATTACATTGATTCACTGGTCTGTTTCTATACCAGTAACATACTGTTTTTATTACTATTGCTCTGTAGTACACCTTGAAATCTGGGATGGTGATACCTCTAGATGTTTTTTTTTTTTTTTAAATTATACTGGATTGATTTAGTTATTCTGGGTTTTTTTTTTGTTATTCCATATGAAGTTGAGAATTGCCTTTTTCAGGTCTATAAATATTGTGGTGGTATTTTGTTGGGAATTTCCTTGAATCTGTATATTGCTTTTGGCAGGATGGCCATTTTTATTATGTTGATCCCACCTATCCATGAGCATGGGAGATCTTTCCATCTTCTGATGTCCTCCTCAATTTCTTTCTTCAAAGACTGGAAATTCTTGTCATACAGGTCTTTCACTTGCTTGGTGAGAGTTACCTCCAGGGGTTTTATATTCTTTGTGGCTATTGTGAAGGGTGTTGTTTCTCTAATTTCTTTCTCAGCCCATTTAATTTTTGTATAAAGAAGGGATTCTGATTTTTTTAATTAATTTTTTATTCAGACACCTTGATGAAGGTTTTTTTTCAGCTGTAAGAGTTCTCTGGCTGAATTTTTGGGGTCGCTTATTTATAATATCATATCGTCAGCAAATAGGGGTAATTTGACTTCTTCATTTCCAATTTGTATCCCCTTGATCTCCTTTAGCTCTCTTATTGCTCTAGCAAGAACTTCAAGTACTATGTTGAAGAGATATGGCAAAAGTGAACATCCTTGTCTTGTCCATGAGTTTAAAGGAAATGCTTCAAGTTTCTCTCCATTTAATTTGATGTTGGCTATAGGCTTGCTACATATTGCCTTTATTATTTCTATGTATGGTCCTTGTATGTCTGTTCTCTCCAGGACTTTTAACGTGAAGGGGTGTTGGATTTTGTCAAATACTTTTTCAGCAGCTACCTAGATGATCATGTGTTTTTTATCTTTCAGCTAGTTTATACGGTGAATTACGTTGGTGGATTTTTGTATGTTGAACCTTCCTTTCATTCCTGGGATGAAGCCTACTTGATCATGGTGTATAATACTATGATGTTTTCTGTGATTTGGTTTGCCAGTATTTTATTAAGTATTTTTGCATGTATGTTAATGAAGGAAATTGGTCTGAAGTTCTCTTTCTTGGTTGGGTCTTTGTGTGGTTTAGGAATCAGGGTGACTGTGGCCTCATAAAATGAGTCCGCCAGTTTTCCTTTTGATGCTATTGTGTGGAAGTGTTTGAAGAGTATTTGTATTAGCTATTTTTTGAAGGTCTTATAGAATTCTGTGCTGAAACCATCTGGCCCTGAGCTTTTATTGGATGGGAGATTTTTAATGACTGTTTGTATTTCATTAGAGATTATAGGACTGTTTAATCTGTTAACCTGATTTTGATTTAACTTTTGTAGGTGGAATCAATCAAGAAAATTGTCATTTCCCTTAGGTTTTCAAATTGGTGAAATATAGATTTTTAAAGCACGACCTAAAGATTCTCTGGATTTCCTCAATGTCTGTTGTTATTTTTCCCTTTTCATTTCTGATTTTTTGGTTTTGGGTTTTTTCTCTGCCTTTAAGATAATTTGCCTATGAGTTTGTCTATTTTGTTGCTTTTCTCAAAGAACCAACTCTTGGTTTCATTGATTCTTTCTATTGTTCTTTTTGTCTCTAAGTTGTTGATTTCAGCCCTGAGTTTGATGATTTCCTGCCATCTGCTCCTCTTGGGAGTGTTTGATTCTTTTTTTCCAGTTCTTCCAGTTCAGCTATTAATTCGCTAATATGAGCTGTCACAATTTTCTTTTTGAGGGCACTTAGCTCTATAAACTTTCTTTGTAGTGCTGCATTCATTGTTTTCAGGTATGTTTTGTTTTCATTTTCATTGGATTTTATTAAGTCTTTGAATCCTTCTTTGTTTCTTCCCTGACCCAGTAGTCATCCAATAAATAGTTCTTAAGTTTCCATGAGTGTGCAGGTTTTCTGTGATTGCTGTTGTTTTTGAAATTCAGCTTTAATCCATGGTGGTCTGATAAGATACAAGGGGTTATTTCAATATTCTTGCATCTGTTAGGCATTCTTTGTGTCCCACTATATGGTCAATTTTGGAGAAGGTCCCATGCTTTCTTCAGAAGAAGGTATATTCCTTTGCATTTGAATGAAATATTCTGTAGATAGCTTTTAGATCCACGTGGTTCATGACCTCTGTTAAACTATTATTTCTCTGTTTGGTTTCTCTCTTGATGACCATCCATTATTGTGAGTGGGGTGTTGAAGTCTCCCACTGCTAATGTGTGGGGATAGATGTGTGTTTTATGCTTTGGAAGAGTTTCTTTTACAAGTGTAGGTGCTCTTTTATTTGGTGCATAGATATTCAATATTGAGATGTCATCTTGATGAATATTTCCTTTAACAAGTATGTAGTGCCCTTCTCTACTTTTTTTAATTGACTTCAGTTGAAAGTCTATTTTATTTGATATCAAGATGGCTACTCTAGCTTGCTTCCTGGGTCCATTTGCTTGGAAAACCTTTTTCCTAGTCCTTTACTCTGAAGTAGCGTCTGTCTATATTTGTTGGTGAAATGTGTTTCTCATATGCAGGAAAATGATGGGTCTTGTTTACAGATCCATTCTGTAAGCCTTTGCGTTTTTACTTGGGAGTTGAATCCATTGATGTTGATGGAAGTTAATGACCAAAGGTTGTTGTTTCCTATTATTTCGGTGTAGGTGGTAGTTGTGTGTTTGTTTGGGTTTAGCTGCAGTGGGGTTTTTTGCTTCCTCTGTTTTCTTGGGTTTATTTAACTTCGCTGGGTTGGAATTTTCCTTCTAAAATCTTCTGTAGGGCAGATACTGTTTAAACTTGATTTTGTGATGGAATATCTTGTTTTCTTCATCTATGTTGATAGACGTCTGTCTGGGAAACTATGTTCTCTCAGGGCTTGAGGGACTTCTGCCTAGGCATGTAGGGAGTTAGATTAATTAAATTAGAGTTAGAAAATATTTAGTAAATATATGACACAGTCTCTTAATTCAGGGCATGAAGATCCACTTGGCTGTGACCGATTAGCTTATCAGTTTGTGGAAAAACAAGGATGAAGTCAGGTGAAAACAGGAAACAAACAGGAGACTTAATAGTCTGAAAAACAAGATTGAAGCCAGGAAAAACAGAAAAGACTTACTGGACTAAGAAACAAAGTATTTGGCCTGGCATTGTTTTCAGCTGCTAAGTGGGCAGAGCCCAAATTAAGCTGAAACATAGTTCCTCCTATTTAAGGACAATGCAGGGAGCCCCATCCAGGAGGCACCCGATTCTCGAGAGCTCTGAGAGTCCTGATGAAAAACGTGCTGTCCATCAGTTGATGGCCAGATCTTCCTGAGGCAGAAAGAAGCTGCTGAGCAAAGAAAGCCTCAGCAAGACAGCAAAAGGTCAAGGACAGGACTAAACCCTGTGCCTCAACTTTTGCCTAGAGGGGTCTGACCTGTCCAAAGAGTGGCCTAAACGAAACTGTGGCTGGCTTTAAGGACTCTGAGGCAGAGCGGAAGAGTTGTTGATGCAAAAGGGCTGGGGTCTCGCAGAGAGAAGAAAGTCTTAAGCCTTATTTAAGGTAAGACTGTGATAGCCAACTTACCCTGACGAATCTACATCTGAGACATTCCAGAAAAAATACTGCCAAATGCTTTAAAGGGTCTACTACAGAAACTGTGTTCCTGAAGTCTGAGGAACTGCCCCAAAGACTGTATCCTTCTAAAAGGTTAGGAAAGTAATTATCAATAGGATTAGTGGTTAGGTTAAAAGGGTTGTAGGAATTAGTAGGGTTAATAGTTAAGAAATTATTGGTATTTGCTATAAGTAATAGTTATCGATTAATAATAAATAAATACGTAATAATTTAAAAAACTTCAGTAACACATACCCTTCTGGCTTTTAAAGTTTCTCAGAAATCAGGTGTAATTCTGATGGGTCTGCCAGTATATATTACTTGACCTTTTTCTCTTACCGCTTTTAATATTCTTTCTTTGTTCTGTACATTTGGAGTTTCAATAATTATGTGGCGAGAGGAGTTTGTTTTCTGATCTAATGTCTTTGGTGTTCTGCATGCATCTTGGAATTTTATTGGCATCTCTCTCATTAGGTTTGGGGAGTTTTCTTCTATGTTTTTGTTGAAGATATTTTCTGAGTCTCATAGTTAAATTTTGAGTTGTTTAGGAATCAAGAGGGTGTTATAGATCTAAGAAGATACTCTTAAAAGTGTGTTGCAAGTTAGTATGAATGTTGAGTCAGATATAGACCTTTAAACTCATGGAGATGGTTAGATAGTAGAATGTTAAAGTCAGGGGCCAAATATGTATAAATTGGACATTGGGAAGGTGTACTGGGCCATTTAACTCTCATAAATGTGGCATATTTATATCTGTTGTTTTGTATAGTATTTACTATTATAAGAGAAGGAACCATCTGTTGGAATGAAAGGGGAAACTTCTGGGGGGAAGAGGGTGGAAGGGCAGGATAGGAAGGGGGAATAGGGAGGGGTTTGTGACTGAGATGTACTTGAAGAAAAAAAATTAAGTATTTAAAAAAATAAAATAAGCCACAGCTACTTTTAAAAATCAAAAAACAAAAAGAAAAAAAAGAAGAAGAAGATATTTTCTGGACCTTGGAGTCAGGAGTCTTTTCTTTCCTCTATGCCTATAATTCTTAGGTTCCATCTTTTCATTGAGTTCTTGATTTCTTGGATGTTATTGGTGAGAACTTTTTTAGATTTCTCATTTTCTTTGGTTGTTGTACTTACTGATTTCTTCCATCGAATCTTCCATGCCTGAGATCCTGTCTTCCATCTCTTAAATCCTATTTTTTATAATCATGTCTGTAGTTCCTGTTCTCTTCCCTTGATTCTTCACTTTAACTCTTATCTGTTTGTATTTTCTTTATTGCTTCTATTTCCAATTTCAAGTCTTGAAACATTTTATATGTTTCCTGTTCCAATTTGCTTGTCATTGTCTGCAAATCTTTCAAATATTTAGAATCTTTCATTACCTTGTCTCTTTCATATTCATGTTGAGCTGTGTTGGTTTGGAGGTCTCTAATGGTGTTCTCCAATGATTTTATTTGTGAAATTGAGGATTCTTTGTATTATTTCAGTACTTCAATTTCTTCTTGAAAGGGCTCCATCATTTTCCTAAGTATAGATTTGTCATCATTTTCATGTGTTTCAGCTGTGGTGGCATGTTCAGGGCTTGCTGTGTTAACCTCACTGAATTTCATTGGAGTCATATTTCCCTTATTTTTGACAGTTTTGTTCTGTCGTTGACCTTTAGTAATCTGGTTGCCCTAAGCAGATTGTTCCTGGTGTTTTCTGGACTGTTTCAGTGGCACTGCCAGTCCTCTTTAGGGTGTTCCCATAACAGTGTGAATATTGGGTGCTCAAGTAGCCTGCAGCCCTTTACTCTGGTTCCATGAGGTGCTGAAAAGAAGGAATATTCTTTTGTGTTGAGAAGAAATGTTCTATAGATAACTGTTAGGTCCATTGGATTCATAATGTCTATCTGGAAGTTGGTGCTACCTCCCAAAACCCTGCAATAATCAGACCTGCAGGAGATTGTACAGGTGCAAGAAGAGCAGCCCTCTGCCCTGTCTGAGAGCAATGTTCTTCCAAGTGATTTTAAATCCAGTAGAGGGACATTTTTGTCCACTACCTTTCTGGGTAAGCCCAGATATGCTTGTGCCTCTTTGCCAGCTGCTGCATGGCTTTTGTCCACTTCTGTGGCTGGGTCCCCACTGGCCTCTCCCCTGGGTCCAGGGCCTGTGTCCCATTCCAGTGGCATCTGCTCTGTACCCCGGACATCTGTCCAATGAAGGAGGACTCTGCTTTGTACTGGAGTCTATGTCTCACCACTAACCTCTGCTTTGGTCCCTGAGACTCTGTCCTGAGACGCCGACCTCTGCCTTGGGCCCCGAACCTGTCCACTCACTGTTTTTTTTTTTTTTTTTTTGGAGTGGCTCTTGACCACTACAGAGGCTACAGAGGCTCTCTCCTCAGCCTGAGTTCTGCACTATGCCACGCCATGCTCCCAGCTCCCCACTGCTTGGGTCCATGCCCCACTGCTCCTTGTGGTCTGGGTTCAGTTCAGCACTTCCTGGGTTCCTCCACTCTTTTCTCCACTGAATTACAATGTCTGAGGGTCCAATGAGGGACCCCACCTAGTCCATGAATTTGACAGGTGTGAACCTGTGGGTTCACACTTCTCAGGATGTTGCTCCGCTTGTTGCTCCGCTTGTTTATATTTCAGTGATGTTGTAGCTAGCCTCCCCCCCAGCTCAAAATGTGTCCTTGCTGACTGACTGCCGCCATATTGGATCTTTCTCTGATCCTGATTTATCCTTGACACATGGAATGTATCCAGAAAATAATTTACTTCATTTAGATTTTCCAACTTTGTGAAGTACAGACTTTTGAAGTAAGACCATATGATTCTCTGGATTTCCTTATCGTCTGCTCTATGTCCCTCTTTACATTACTGATTTTGTTAACTTGGATTCTGGCTCTTTGCATTTTATTTAATATGGCTAAGGGTTTATATATCTTGTTGATTTTGTCAAATAACCAGGTCTTGATGTCATTGATTCTTTTTGTTTTTCTCTGTGTTTCTAATGCAATGATTTTGGCCCTGTGTTTGAGTATTTACTGCTGTCTACACCTCTTAGGTGTGTTACTTCTTTTTGTTCTAGATCATTCAGATGTGCTTTTAAGTTGTTAGCATGAGAACTCTCCAATTTCTTTATGGAGGCTCTGTGTGCTACGAACTTTGCTCTCAAGGCTGCTTTCATTTTGTTCTATAACTTTGAGTATGTTCTGCCTTCATTTTCATTGAGTTGTAGAAAGTTTTTAGTTACTTTCTTTATTTCTTCCATGATGCAGTGGTCATTGAGTAGAAAGATGTTCAATTTTGACACGTTTGTAGGCTTTAATCCATGGGGATCTGATAAGATACAAGGGGTTATTTCAACTTTCTGTATCTGTTGGGGCTTGCTTTGTGACCAAGAATATGGTCAATTTTGGAGAAGGCTCCATGAGGTGCTGAAAAGAAGGCATATTCTTTTGTGTTTAGATGGATGTTCTATAGATAACTGTTAGGTCCATTGGATTCATAATGTCTTTAAATTTCATTATTTCTCGGTTTAGTGTCTGCCTTGATGATGTCCACTAGTGAGAGTGGGCTGTTGATTTCTCCCACCATTAATGTGTGAGCATCAATGAGTGACTTAAGCTTTAGTAATATTTCTTTTATGAATTAGAGTACCCTGGTATTTGGGGTGTAAATATTTAGAATTGAGACAAATCTTGGTGGATTTTTCCTTTAATAAGTATATAATGTCCTTCCCCTATTCTTTTGATTAATTTTAGTTGAAAGACTATATTATCAGATTCAAGAGTTGTTAGAGTTGTTAGTGCTGCTTTCTTTTTGGGTCTTTTTGCTTGGAAAACCTTTCCCAGGCCGTTACCTTGAGAAAATGTCAATCTTTTTTGCTGAATTATGTTTCTTGAGCAGTGGAATGATGGATCCTGTTAGCAGAATGATCGAATCCACTCTCTCACCCTGTGTCTCTTTATTGGGGAATTGAGTCCTTTGATATTGAGAGATATAAGTGATCAATGACTGCTGATTTCTAATATTTTGATATTAGTGGTAGTATAGTGTGTGCATGTGTGTTTACCTTCTTTGCATTTGGGGGTTATTTATTTCCTCTGTTTTCTTGGGTGCATTTAGCCTCCTTGGGTTGGAGTTTTTCTTCTATCACCTTTTGTAGGGCTGGATTTGTAGAGATAGGTATTGTTTAATTTGGTTTTGTTGTGGAATATCTTGTTTTTTTCATCTGTAGTGATTAAAGTTTGGCTAGGCATAGTATTACGGGCTGACACAGGTTGTCTTGTAGGTTCTGTAAGATATATACCCAGGTCCTTCTGGTTTTAAGAGTCTCTGTTGACAAGTCAGATGTAATTCTGATTGGTTGCCGTTATATTTTACTTGGCCACTTTCCCTTGCAGCTTTTAATATTCTTTCTTGTTCTGTACATTCAGTGTTTAGATTATTATGTGGAGGGAGGAGATGCTTTTTTGTATGTCTTTGGTGTTCTGTAAGCATCTCATACATTTATACACATCTCCTTCTTTAGGTTTTGAAAGTTTTCTCTTGTGATCTTGTTGAAAATATTTTCTGGGTCTTGGAACTTGGAGTCTTCTACTTTTTCAACTCCCATTATTCTTAGGTTTTTTTTTTCATAGTGTCCCATAATTCTTGAATGTTTTGTGCTAGGAACTTTTCAGATATAACATTTTCTGCGAGCAATGTATCAATTTCCTCTATTCTATCTTATAGGCCTAAGATTCTCTCTTCCATCTCTTGTATTTTGTTGGTAATGATTGTATCTTTAGTTCCTGTTTGCTTTACCATTCTTACGATTGTCTTAGTTTAAGTTTTTTTTTTTTTTTTTTTTTTGCTTCAATTTCCATTTTCAAATCTAGGTCCTTCTTATCCCATGTGATTGTTTTTCCTGTATTTCTTGATGAGATTTATTCATTCCTCTCTCTGTTTTATTGTATGTTACAGCATTTCTCTGAGGGATTTATTCATTTGCTCTTTTAAGGCCTCTATGATACTCATAACATCAGATTTAGGGCCATTTTCCTGCATTTCATATACTAGACTTGCTTATTCAGCCATTTTTTCTGTTCACATTCAGTTTGTCAAGTTTTGCTGTGCTAAAGTAGTTGAGGTCATTTTGACTTCCTGAGATTTTTGGAGATTTTCCCTCTGTTTTGGAAATTCTTTATTCCTAACTCACTACTCTGTTGCTGTTATTAAGAATGAATCATAAGCAAAGAGAGGGGGAAAGTGTTGAATTGGCTCATGGGTTCCACTCAAGGGAAGACCATGGAGGAATCTGGAGAGTGGAACTGAAGCATAGACCTACAGGAACAAAGTTTACTGGTTCTGCCTGATTTCTCATACTCCCCTAATGAGGGACAACACTGCACACAGTAAGGTAGTAATTTCTACTCTAATTGCCAATTAAAATAATGCATTACAGATATGATGGCTAGCTAGTGTGTTGAGAGACTATCTCAATTATATTCTCTCTGCCTTTGTACTGTACTTTCTTCAAGTTCACAAGAGTTAACTATAATAACCATGATGCAATCTCAGTAGTGTTTGCACATAGCACACAACCAGCTCTTCTTCCTGAATTTCTGGGAGCTAGGAAACATTTCAACTTTCATCAATTTTTGTCCATATATATTCGTGTTTGACCATTTATGACTTAATTGCTGTATATAAAATAAGGCTATTAATATCTCAGCATGCTAATATACTACAGTTATTGAAGGAGTAGGAAAACTGTTGACTGTAACATGTGTCTATTTTAATTTAGATGCCACCCTCTCTGTGTAGTGCTGATTGTGGTCCTGGATTCAGAAAATTCTTGAAGGAGGGAATGGCAGCATGCTGTTTTCAATGTAGCCTATGTCCCAAAAATGAAATTTCTAATGACACAAGTGAGTATTTCCTGAAGGGATGAATTCCTCACATTGATAATCCTCTCACACTTATAATGGGATAATGAAGATGTTGAAATGGAACTTCAAAACTAAAAGGTATCACTTTCCTAAGTTCGTCATTATAGGAGTAGATTAATTTAAAATGTTCCTATTGTAAATATGTATAACTTGTCATACATCTTTGACTCACTGAAAATTTATGGTAGCTGACATATTCTTGAATAAACAATTTTGATAAACAAACTGCAATGTGAATCTCTTTGACACAAGATCATTTATAGTGATTAGTCCTCTCTGAAACTACATGTAGATTAGATTGTAATCATAAAATTGAAAAATATTTATTTATTCCATTTTCATTGATGATTGTGTCCCTAGTAAGTTTGTGCACACCTTGCATGTCCTGAAGCCTATGGAGAACAGAATAAGGCTTCAGATCTGCTGTGCTGTATAATTTGGGTACTGAGAACCAAATCCAAGTTCTCTTTTAAGTTTGTAATGGAAGCAAAAAATTACTTGTAAAATTATCAGACACTTACAAGCATAAGACAAAAGAATTTGTTCAATAACCAGAAAACCCTCTTTCAAATATTCAGTTCCTTGAAATTTAGAAATGTGTGGGATAGTGTTGACACATGATATGGAAAATATGAGGAGTCCTATATGCATCTAGTATGACAGCACCCAGTTTATAATGTCATAAGATAATATATTAAAATTGTTTTATACTGAAGGAAATCACTCACAAGTATTCAAATTATCACCTGCATAGATCATATTAATCAAATGATTATTTAGTAAGGATTGGTTAAATACAATCGGCAGGCTTGTAGTTTTTCACTTCGTTTGCATGAGTTCTTATGTGATTGAATGAAAGTCCTTCATGAACATTTATGACCAGGAATATGGCTCAGTATTTAATCCTCTGCCCCTAAATCTGTTGATATTTGTACTTGGAATCCATTAATAGTAGAGGTTAGCCAACTCCTAGCAGTTGTCTTTTGACATTCAAGCACTTTCCACATAAAACAGACACAAAAGTAATTTAACTAAGCATAATGAAGAATTTCATGCAGTTATCAGATTCCTGACATTGGCCCTGGGAACTGAATTTATGTCTCTTCTAAAGGTAATACATTCGCTTCACAGCAGAGCCGACTTTCTAGCTCCTTAAACAAATTAAATGATAACAGCTATACATTAGTTCATTGTTCCACGTAAAGTAATGCAAATCCTGGGGGGATACCATCCATTCCTGCACTTACTTAATGATGCAGTCACATTTCCTGCACTTGCAATGGTGGGAATCACAACGTATGAATAGGATACTATTAATGCACATAAACATTCTTTGTTGACTCTCTTGATTATGCATTCTATTGTTATCTTTCCTATGAACTTTATCAATATCTCCTTCCCCCTTAAGGGCTCTCATAGAGTCTGGGTCTCACGGAGATGGCAATTATGGAATGAGAAAGTGCTGTATGCTCCCAAATCTGATGGAATTAACATGTATTGATTTTAGTGCTAAACATGTTGAGAGTATATATAAACCTTCAGTAATACGATTACAAATTTTTTAATGAAAAATCTCAGGAATATTGTGTCCCTACTGTCAGATGAAGAAAATATAAGAAGAAATTCTTTTTTTAATTTTTCACTTTTTAAACATTAATATTATATTCATATAATATTCACCACTCATTCTCATGCTTATACTTCACCCATATAAACTGAATTACTCTCAAATTCATGAGCTTCCCTGTTAATTTAATATGTAAATACACACACACACACACACACACACACACACACACACACACAAACTGATTCCATTTAGTGTAGATATGGTGTAATTGCATGTGCACTGGCCTGCAAAGTAGGAAAATGAATCTCAGGTCTTTTCTGAAGAAAAAAAAATGACTAGTTAAATTATTTAACTAGTATTTCAATTACATTTATTTGGTTCGGTAGTTTTAATCTTTAAGCCACCATTATAAATGAGCACACAGACACCTGATGGATTTTAACAGGCCTTCGCCTGAATTATGCAATCATAGCCCATCTAAGCTATCATAATTCTATTACCCAAATATGATCCCATATATACGTATGTCCCTTTGGACTGTTATTCTTCACTCTATGCCAATGATCCAGGCCACATGGAATGATCTTCTTTAATCTACCTTATGTTGTGTGTTCCTCCATTTTCCTGCTCCTAGCTTCTCCTTGAGATTTTTCCCAAGATACTCTCTTTCTCTAAAGCCCATGCACCAATGTCCCACCTATCTCTTTCTTTGCCCAATCTCAGGCCTCAGCATTTTATTCAACCAATCAGAGACAATATAAGTAACAGAGAGCAAGCAGGACCAATTAGTTAACATTTAGAATGCTTAACACCACCCCATCAATTCCCTTCTTTTGTCTAATATAAAGACTACATTTTTTAACTCATGTAGTAAAAGTTACATATATAATGTTTAGCATATTTCTATCAAATGATCGGGATTAAAAAAAAATCATCTATTTATCTTGGTGTGTCTAAAGTTCTAACCTCAATAATTGTTATCATATCTGATATTTCCTTTTAAATCATAAATAACTCAAGTTTAATTGAAATTTTATGTCTATTTTCTCTTCAACCCCATCAAAGAAATAAGAAGGGATAAAGTTATTATTTAAGTGAGTAGCAAGCATAGAAGAGCAGCTATCAAAAAGAAAAAAATGACAGTTTGCTTCATAGACAGTCCCAAATATCTTTGGATACATTTGGAGTATTGTCTTCCACCCTCTAGCCAGGCATATCTCACTAACATAATTGTGAGGCAGGAAAGAAGAATTTGATCACTCTGTCTCTGAAGAATGATGTCATCGAGTTACCTGCATTTAAAATTTGGTCCATCTTTGAACTGTGTAAAGTCTGTTGAAATATCAGGGGCATTTTTGCCCAGTAGGAATTATCTCCTGATGGGAGATTTCTTTTTGATGTTCATTGTCTTCTGCCAAGTCAAATGGGAGCTGTCAGGAGCTGACTGTCTTAAGTCAGACAATTCATAGAATAATAATATCTTTAAATGCCATTTTTGTACATCTCTGAGGGTTTTGAAGACATCTATTGATTTATTTATAAATCTATCTATCATCTATCTATTTATCTACAAACAAGCAAACTGTATATTTTTAAGAATTTACTATCTGTTTAACCTATTAGGTCTATTTTGTGATAAACTAAGATTAATATTTGACATGATCAAGAGCTTGACTGGCCAGCCATCAATCTGTATTACCCA
Organism: Lophiomys imhausi; assembly: GCA_907164525.1. Taxonomy (NCBI): domain Eukaryota; kingdom Metazoa; phylum Chordata; class Mammalia; order Rodentia; family Muridae; genus Lophiomys; species Lophiomys imhausi. Next base: position 8,202,829 of record CAJQZJ010032290.1, read on the forward strand.
AACTACTAAATAGATTGCAGTAGCAACTCATAAAATATTTGGAAGTAAACCTGTGCTTTTAAATGAGTTGTATAGACATAATACCCTATATAAGACTTGAAATATATACAATGCATGTCAAAATAAAATTCTATACCAAGGAATCAAAATTAATCTTATTTTTTATCAATATACAAAATTCTATACCAATGTATCAAAAGGTAACCTTATTTCCAGAATACAAATAGTTTTAAGTTTCAGAGCAGATAAATAATCTACCCTTATATCTTATCATTTCTACATTATATACATCTATTCCCCCTCTATTTCTTTCTAAGTCTTCTGCCCCTATATAAGAGAGAAAGGAAGATAGAGAACAGAAAAACAAAGAAATACCTGATTCTAACCTCCTACACCTTGCTTAACAAGGGGATTTAGCAATTTGTAGCCAATACTCCTAAACAAAATGTATAACATATCAAATGATTAAAGAAGCATCCACCCCATTTTTTGGGAATGGGGCATCTCTTTCTTAAAATTGCTTCTTATTCAATTGGGTCACAGAAAAATTTTTAGGACCCAAATAAAATGGAAAAAGGATTAAGCAACTTATGAGTAACATTTGTTGTCCAGTCTCTATGTGTTCAGGATTTGATGTCCTGAGCAGTTTGTAGTCCAAAGTTGAACTTTGGTTGGGAAAGTTCAGGGCTTTATTGAGGTCCTGTCTGGAACAGTCTGTGAGGCTGGACCATCTGGGCTTGTCTTGTCTTCTTTTGTGTTTGGTCCCTTTGTTCTGAAAATATATAATTTCTCATAGGTAACACACACACACACACACACACTGTCTCTCTCTCTCTTCTCTTCTCTTTTGAGACAGGTTTTCTTTGTGTATCCTTATCCTGGATTTATTTTGTAGACCAGGCTGACCTTAGTGAATGTCAGGAATCCACTTGTCTTTCTCTTCCAAGTGTTGGGATTAAAGGTGTGCACCACCATGTCCAGTGATTAACATATCTAGTACAGGGAAAAATGTCTCTTGAAATCAGTTCTCCTCTGGGAGACCCATATCTAAGGAGACTGACTTGTGACCCCTTTCTCTTTATATCTTCAAAAATCTCTTATATTTTAGCATTGCTAAATGACAAAAATGTCCTAATTACCTCGTGCTAACATAGGCAAATTAAAGACATCTAAACAACAATCAAGCAAAGAAACAAGAACACTCCAGAAGCCTTGGTCTAATTGTGAATTTAAGCTCTGTTCATTATTCCCTAGAATCTAGCTTTGACTGTATATCCTTGGTGGGCCTTTCCCAGATACTCTTGAGAAACATCTAGTAGACATGGAGCTGTAAACTCCAACTGACATCAATTTCTTTTCTATCTGGAAGGGTCTCCCTCCTTTCCCCATTATCATTGTCAACAACTTGGTATTCCATCTGTAAGCTCTCTCTCTTAAGCCTATCCTAGTCAGATCTTTGTCAAAAAGTATACATAGAACCATAATTGTCAGCATAAAAATTATCTGCAGACTAAGAGAAACAAACTCCATTGGAATCCAAATGTATTGAGACATTGTGAATTTCTCCATTTTTAATGTATGCAGTTAATTCAATTCCCCACTTGGTCTAGCAGGATGTCAGTTTTTTTAGCACATAAAGACAGACTTAGTTCTCCACCTTTGGTGCAAGGCAGTAGCTTTTGTTAAGGGAGCCATGTCTTTGAAATGCATTTGGGTTCAGTTCCCTGGTCTTTGGCTAGGAAATTGCCTTTCACCAGGGCCTTTTCATTTTAAGCATGGATTCTAATTCTGTAGTTGGGTGCCATTTGTAAAAAAATTTAATTAAATTATTTACAGGTACTTAGATTATTGCTAATTGGCTAGCAGCTGTGTAATCCTTAAACTGCCATTATAAATGAGCACACAGACACCTGATGGATTTTAACAAGCCTTGGCCTGAATTGTGCAGCCCTAGATCATCTAAGTTGGCTCATAATTCTATAACTCAAATATGATATCATATATACTTTGGTCCCTTTGGACTGTTATTCTCCATGCTATGCTGATGTTTCACGCCACATAGAATGATCTTTTTTAATCTACCTGATTGTCACGTCGACCTCGACCAGCAAGAACGACGCAACTCGCAAAAAGCTCTTCTCAAGCAGTTTATTCAGGTCCCTTGAAAACAGTCTTCCGAATGCCCTGGCAGACCCAACCCACAGGCTAAATACTATAAAAACAGCCAATCAAGTAAAGCCACGTGGTGCTATCTTAGAGGCCCTCGTATGCGGAAGCAAGCCAGATCAGCGGTCTTAGCCAAATATGGACTTGTTTACCACTGAGAGCACTCACCATCGGGCTGGTGGAAGGCGGAAACCGTTGCCATCTTTAGGGCGTGGCACGTCACAGCTCTCTACAGTTCCTCCTTTTTGTTTTTAAAAAACGTAGGTAGAAGTCCCTGGAAAGGCTTCGTAATTCCCATATCTGGGGATCTCACGGCAGACCTGAACCTGTAGGAGGGCAGTGTTCAAACTCTTACCCATCTCTGGGTCAGCCTCCCCACTCAGGGCTGCCCTGTCTTAGGTGGCCGAGACGTATCCGTCCATTCCGTCATTGACTTACCAGACCCTACTATCCATGGAACAAATAACTCAGTGGGCAGGGACTATGCTCAGTGAAGATTTAAGGCTTCATGGCAGCGAGCCATGCATGAGGGGACTGGCCCGCCTCAATGGTGACAAGGGCCTGTATAATCATGGCTGCATTACGCTTCTATGTGGCTCTCATCTTGTAGATGCACCATAGGCAAACCAGAAAGGCTAGTATCATCAGTATCGCCAAAGAGACTACGCCCGCCCACTCCTTAAGATGATCCATAGCCATCTGTATCCAGGAAGTCAAACCGTTAGCCAGACTCAGATCCACCCGATTGGAGCTGATGTGGACGATTGTCGCTCTCAGCTCTCTCATCTTATTTTCAAAATCAGCCGACCAATCCTGTAAGAGGAGCTCTGACAATTGCTTAGACAGATTAGCAGCCTTTGTTAAATTTTGATACCGCACCGAAGTAACACACAAACCCTGCATTTTCCACTCACACCCCAACTATGCTAGTTGCCAAAGAGAATCAATCTGTTCTTGTATTAAATCTATGCGTTGATTAACTATCATAAGGCCTCCTTTGAGATGAGAATTCATAGATGTCTAAGTATCCAATGCCTGTGCTACATTGGCTGAGATGTCATTCAGGGCATTGGCAGTCTGTATAGAACTAGACAAGGCAATAGCTGAGGCAGTAGCCCCCAGAGCAGCAACAGTGATGGCAGTAACAATAGCTGCAGTGATGCCAAAATCTCTTTTAAGCCTGAATAGCATCATGGTATTAGGGGCCTCTACAGGAACTGGTACATATCGAGGCATTCTAGTCACCACAGCCACAGGAAAGGTTGTGGCATTCCAGCACAGGGCATAAAAGCATGTGTCCGGAGTGCATACTAACTTTTCTTCACCCAAGGATGCACTCCCATTACTTACAATCCACAGAAAAAGGGGCCAGAGACACACTGGCGAGGCTGAAAATGTCTTATTCCTGGACAAAAGAAATGTCACATTCCCCCAGCCACTGTCACCACTAGAATCTCTGACCCCCACAGAATAGTTCCCCAAAGAAAAATTGCCCTTTTGATAAGATCCTCCTCCAACCATAATGACAGGTCCCAAGTCCATGCAACATCCATTTACCCCACACAAAAGCCACAAATCAAAAGGATTAGTAACAGTCTGTTGCATACCCAATGCAGTCTGATCTCTATCCACAGTAGATAAATTGAGCAATCCTGAAAAATTTTCATTTACTACATGACTAATTGAGGGACTGAAGGAAAAATATCTACCCTGAACCCAAACTGCTCTACGCTCCTGACATCCAGTCCAGGGAAAAGGTCCTTCCTCTCCTGTGGATCCTCTACAAAAAGGTGCCAAGTGTGGCTGTCTGGGGGGGCTCCAGTCAGAGACTCGTGTGGGCCACCATCCTTCAAGGCAAGAACCGTTAACTGAGATATTAAAACCGCGTGCATCGTTCCAAGGAGGAATCTTTGATACAAAGTCCACCGACTGCCGAGACAATTTAATGTACTCCGTATCATCTGACCTATTGAAGCTCATTAAAAGGCACAGACTACCCTTCAAGCTGACATTTCTATTAACCTCTATAGGGCTTTTCTGATCATCAAAGGGAAGGTAGGGTAAGCCTAAGCTTCTATTACTGCTAAATAAGCGTGGAAACACAGTTGCATCATGTCTGACCGGCATCGGCTTTGGGAATATCGACAGGATCCCCCATCTTGGCTCGGTCATTCCTAACATACTCACTGCTACTATCACCAGGATCCTTAGGAAGGTCTTCATGACGAATCTTCCTCACAAGGCGTTCAGGCACCCACACTGGATCTTGTTGATCCTGAGGAAAAACACAAACAGATCCTCTCGCCCATGTTAGCATGGGGTCAGGCCCTTGCCAAGAGCCTGTCAAAATATCCTTCCACTTCACCATGCCTTTAGGTGGACCATGGGAATCCTGACGTCTGTCCGCTGCTGAGCGGCCTTGAGCATCCAAATTTAAAAAATTTAAAGTAAATAAGGCTAAAGACATTCTCTCCTTGGGGGTACGGCCTTGGCCTATTCCCCCTTTCGGTTTTTGCAAACATTCTTTCAAGGTGCGATGAGCATGCTCCACAATTCCTTGTCCTTGAGGATTATATGGTAATCCGTGACTAAGCTGTACCTCCATCTGGTTGCAGAAGGAGACAAAGGACTGAGCTGAAGAGGCTGGTCCATTGTCAGTTTTCAGCTGTTGTGGTTTTCCCCATGCAGCCCAGGCTTCTAAGCAATGCCCTATGACATTGTGAGCCTTTTCTCCACTCATAGGTGTAGCATGTATGATACCTGAGCAGGTATCCACAGATACATGAATATATTTTAAGGTTCCAAACTCTGAAATGTGGGTAACATCCATTTGCCAGATTTTGAGTGGCATCAACCCTCTAGGGTTCACTCCCACACTGGGAGGATGATGATGAATCACACACTGAGGACAGTCCAAAACCACTTGTCTAGCATCTGCTCTAGACAAACGGAATTTCTGCTGTAGAGTTCTTGCATTTACATGAAATAATTGGTGAAACTGTCTGGCTTGGTCCAGGAATGAGCTCCAAAAAATGCATTCCATCCTAGTCCATTGATCAACTTTATCATTACCCTCACTTAATGGTCCAGGTAATCCTGTATATGCTCTGATATGTTGAATATAAAAACACTTTTTCTTTGCCAGATTAAAACTTGTAACTCTTGTAATAAGGCACATACAGTACTACTATTCTTAATAGGACCTGCTAATTCTAATACTTTCACTGCGTTGACCACATAGACTGAATCTGAAATCAAATTGAATGCAAATTGACATCTTTTAAACACCTCAATTACTATTTTCAACTCTACTATTTGGGGGGAGCCTGGTTGAAATTCGCATAGCACGGGCTCTTGTCTTTCTATCAAATAGGCTCCGCAGCCTGTCTTTAAGCCATCAGTAAACACATTTGGTGACCCTTGAAGTGGTACTGCTGAAATAACCTTAGGGAATATCACTGGGTGCTCCTTAAAAAATGATAGCAATGGATGCTTAGGATAATGGTTATCAATCACTCCTTCAAAGCTGCATTGCAATATTGCCCAATCATCTACAGTGCCACACAAAATCTTAATTTGATGACTGGAATAGGGCACTATTATACTTGCAGGAACAACTGCAAAAGACTGTAAACATTGTTGGATACCATTCAAGGCTAAAGCAGCAACTGCAGTGGGATAATATTCTATGGATTTTTTTTTGGAGAAATCTTCAAATAAGTCCATAATAATGGTCCGTCCTGCCATAGCAACCCTGTAGGTTGACCATAGGTGGCAAATATGCACAATGCAATGGAATGGGTTGTCCTTCCTGCCATCTCTTTAGGAAGGCACTCTGCAACCTTTCTTCCACTTTACATAAAGCTTTTCTTGCTTCTTCTGTTAATTGCCTAGGAGAATTAAGTGCTGAATCACCTTTCAAAATATCATATAGGGGTCTTATTTCATAATTTGGTAGCTTCAAATAGCCTCTTACCCAATTGATATCTCCTAACAACCTTTGAAAATCATTTAGAGTCTTTAAATTATCTTTTCTTATCTCAGTCTTTTGAGGTATTATTTTTTCAGGTCCAACCTTTGCTCCTAAATAACTAACCACATTTTCCTTTTGAACCTTATCAGGATTTATAAACAACCTTTTCTTTTTTAATAATTGAACTAATTCTTCATAGGCATGATCTAACATTTGTTCACTCTTGGCTGCCAGTAAGATATCATCCATATAATGAACACATCTCAAATATGGAAAATTCTTTCTCAAGGGAGCAATTGCTTCCCCCACATACAGTTGGCACATAGTGGGGCTGTTTGCCATGCCCTGAGGTAATACTACCCATTTACCCATTCAAACCGCTGATCAGGTTCTTCATGGTTACAGGATGGAACAGTAAATGCAAATCTCTCACTATCTTTGGCACACAAAGGGATGGAGAAAAAACAATCCCTTATATCTATAACTATTATGGGCCATGAGGCTGGCAAAGATGATAAAAGTGGGAAACCACATTGCACTGGGCCCATGATCTGCATTTGTTGATTTATGGCACACAGGTCATGCAACAATCTCCATTTTCCAGATTTCTTTTTAATGACAAAGATAGGTGTATTCCAGGGAGATACATATGGCTTTATATGCTTTAAAGACATCTGTTCATCCACCAACTCTTTGGCTGCATTCAATTTTACAGAGGAAAGTGGCCACTGAGGAACCCATACTGGGTCCTCTGTCTTCCAAGTTATGGGAATGCCCTCCTCAGTGGCCCCTAGGAAAAACCCAGGCCCTGTCTCTTTTGTCTTTGCTGCATAGATATGGGACTCTTCCGCCCCTGCAAATATTTTCCTATTCCAAAGCCTGGAGCATATCCCATATCTTGCATCATACGTTGGGCTGAATCAGAATAGTCATTACTCAGTTTAAATCCCATATCCTTTAAAAGGTCTCTTCCCCAAACGGAGATAGGGAGCTCAAGTACATATGGCTGCATTTCTCTTGAGTGGCCTTCTTGGTCCTGCCACTTTAATAATCTTGCACTCATATCTGGAGTTTTAGCATAACCCAGGCCTTGAAGTGTTTGAGAAGAGGCTTGTATGGGCCAACCTGAAGGCCAGTCTTTCTTTAGTATGATACTCCTATCAGCCCCAGTATCCAAAAGGCCCAGGATCCTTTTACCATCAACTTTTAACTCCAAGACGGGGCGTTGGTCCAAATCCAAGAAGAGAAAAGTCAGATCCGTGCCCGTGGACCCAAAACCATCTTTTCCTCTCTCTTGATCCCTTGCCGCATAGCGATCATGTAAGCTCGGCAACATGATCAACTGAGCAATTCTATCTCCAGGAGAGATAGCTGTTATACCACAGGGGGAGGCTACCATGATCTTAACCACTCCTGTATAATCTGGATCTATAACTCCAGGATGGACAATAAGTCCTCCCAAGGCTGATGATGACCTCCCTAACAGCAAACCAACTGTACCAGGTTCAAGGGGTCCTTTAAAATCTGTTTCAATTAACTGGACTCCCATTTGGGGCGTTAATACGAGTCTGGTGGTGGAGCAGAGGTCCAATCCTGCTGAGCCTGCAGTGGCTCTCTGCGGTCTCTTGGATGGCGGAGGGTTGGCCATCTCTCTTGATTCTATTCTTTGTCCTGATTCTCTACTGCCCCATATATTTGTGGGCCCTGGGGTCGTGGGCCCCGCTGTCCATTTTTTGGACGAGTGCCACCATAACCTTGAGTCAAAGGCTGGCCATGGATGTCTGTCACTGAACGGCATTCATTAGCCCAATGGTTCCTTTTTTTACATTTTGGGCATAACCTCGGCTGCCTGGGGCGTTGTGCACTTCCTGTACTTTCTGTACTCCTTCCCTCGGGGCATTGTCTTTTAAAGTGTCCCATCTTGCCACACTTAAAACAAACTCCTTGACTTCCTCCACCTTTTCTGGTCAACTGTACTACCGCGGCAGCAAGACCAGCATTAGTTAACGGCCCTCCAAGTTCTCTACACACTTTCATCCAGGCTTCTAGCCCTTTGTTCTTGTAAGGGGTGATAGCGGCTCTACACTCTTTGGTGCATTGCTCATAGACCAACTGTTTTATTAGTGGCATAGCAGCATCTGGGTCACCAAAAATCTTCCCTGCCGCTTCCACCAATCGTGCCACAAAGTCTGAAAAGGGCCCCATAGGGCCATGTAGAATCTTAGTTAAGTTCCCACTCACTTCCCATATGTTAGGAAGGGATTTCCAAGCCTTGATAGCTCTCTGGTTTATTTGTTCATAAACCTGATTGGGATATCCTGTCTGCTGGTTGTCAAATCTCCCCTGCCCAAGCAGCATATCTCTATCCCAGGCTGGATTTCCATTTCTCTGATTAATGGCTGCTTGCTCAGTGGCATACTCAATCAAGAAAACTTTCCAGACTATGTATTGCCCTGGACTTAAGCAGGCGCGGGCCAGGCCACTCCAATCACTCGGGGTCATACAATGTCTGCTTAATGCTTATACTTGAGCCAATGTAAAAGAAGCGGTAATGCCATAGGTACGAACCGACTCTGCAAAGGATTTAATTACTTTAAAATCAAGCGGTTCCTCATACCTGTTCCCTTGTGGGTCTTGGTATACCGCATAGGCAAACTGTAATTCTGTTCTTACTTGTGTCCACACCCCCAGGCAGAAAGATCTCCCTACTTTCAGGGACTGAACAGGCTGATCTATCTGAATGGCTTCTGGGTATGGAGGGGGAGTTGAAGGCGCCGCGGCAACGGCTTCACTTACACCGACTGCCGCCAACATGTCTTTCTCTTTTACTTTTTTCTCTTCCCTTTTTCTAATAGCAGTCCTCTCCAACTGTTCTATTAGAGAGTGTAGCTCCCCTTCAGAATCCGTGCCCTCTGAGTCCTCAAAATCCCTAAAATCTCTAAGATCGGGATAGAGAGGGATCTTTTTTTTGCTTCCCTTTTCACTATCTGCCTGCTCAGATCTTTCCCCTTGCAGCAATTCCAAGGCTGATTCTCCCTCCTTGATTGCTTTACAGCATCTCTGATCTTCTAAACAACTCCTCACCATCTTCCAAACTGGTCTTACTCCATGCTTCAGAGCACCTTGCTCCCAAGCAAAATCCAAGTCCCTGCCTAATTTGTCCCAGCAGGATACCATAAGATTCCCGGACACCGCAAACCACGGAGCCACGGAGTCGCATTCATTCAAAAATCTCTCTAGGGTTGACTTCTTAAGTTTCAATTTCCTAGCTAAAAGTAGCTCCTGAAGAGCCAGAAAAATTGGATGTGACTGAGACGATCCCATGATTAAAAATGTACTTTTGGTTCACAGTTTCCGAGAAACTTTACCTTTAGTTCGCAACTTCCCGCCAAACTTTACCTTTAGTTCGCAACTTCCTGCCAAACTTTACCTTTAGTTCGCAATTTCCGCGAAACTTTATTGTCCCAATTTATCCCGGGAACTTACCAGTGCACTGCCCCTGACTGCAGGAGTTCTGAGTCTTTTCTGGTTCCCCGTGCGGGCCACCACTTGTAGCGTCGACCTCGACCAGCAAGAACGACACAACTCGCAAAAGCTCTTCTCAAGCAGTTTATTCAGGTCCCTTAAAAATTGTCTTCTGAATGCCCGGGCAGACCCAACCCACAGGCTAAATACTATATGAACAACCAATCAAGTAAAGCCATGTGGTGCTATCTTAGAGGCCCACGTATGCGGAAGCAAGCCAGATCAGCGGTCTTAGCCAAATATGGACTTGTTTACCACTGAGAGCGCTCACCATTGGGCTGGTGGAAGGCAGAAACCAGCACCATCTTTAGGGCGCAGCACGTCACAGCTCTCTACACCTGATGTCGCATGTTCCCCTTCTTCCTGCTCCTTGCTTCTCCTTGAGCTTCTTCCCAAGATGCTCTCTGTCTCTGAAGCCCATATATCTTAGTTCCACCTATCTTTGTCTTTGCCCAGTCTCATGCCTCAGCATTTTATTCAACCAATCAGAGACAATGTGAGTTACAGATAGTAAACAGGACCAATTAGTTAATATTTAGAATGTTTCACAACACCCCATCATTTCTCCATACAGAAAAATGTGTTTCTATTTCTCATGGGATCAGCATTCATCAAATAGACAAAGACCTCAGAAGGCATTGAATCCATGTAAACTGTGATTTAAAAATACATTCTTAATAATGATGGTTAATGAAATTAGCTTCTGTGAATTCACCAATCTAAAGTAAATCATCATAGCGTATAGAATGTACTGAAATATCTGTGCTTTCTGATAATGTGTAAATGACCTCATCAATAAAGTCAAATAGACAAACATGATTCTTCTGTTTCAATTACCATGGATATAATCAGTATGAATAAAGGGAAGCCATTATTTTGTGCAGCAATATCAAAAGTATTTTGAAGCCTGAGATACAAATAAACAAATCTATGGACACTTTTGGTAAAGGAGTAAGAAATACACATTGTAATGTGAATAGCATCTTCCATAAAAGGGACACCATTTTCTGGAGTTCCTACATTCTACACTGATGCTAATATATCAGAAAAGTCAGGCTATAAGTCAGGAGAAATAAGTAAAATTGTTCAGAGGCCTTATGATTCAGTTGAAAAATCAGGGTTATAAACTATCCTTATGGTATTATGTGATTTTTCTAAATCTCTTAATATAGCTATTAACTTTCATCATACGAAGAGTGTTGTTCTACATATTGAAACAGAAGAACATATGCAGGATATTACAGAATGAGCTTCACAATTTTTCAACTATAAAAAGTATTTAGAAATGGAAATCATCCCTTGTATATAACACCTATAAGATCCCAAATGGTTCTACAAGGCCGTCTAGCAGAAGTTTATCATGAAATTGATCAGCTATGAATAGCAAATATGCTGTGTGTTTCAGAATTTCATAAGAAACACCATGATAACAGGAAAGGTTTAAAAATAAGTTTTTCTATTATCTGTCAACCAGCCAAGGAAAATATAAGGCAATGTTCTACTTGTTCTTAGTATAACCAAACTCCATCTCCTGCAGGAAGTCATCCAAAAGGTATGCAAAGAAGTGATGTTTGGCATATGAATGTGTTTCATTTAGCAGAGTTTCATAAATTAAGTATGTGCAATATATCATAGATACATATTGAGAATTTCAATGAACAACTGTTTATGTTCCTAAAAGGCTGTTTCTGTAATTACACATTTATTAGAAATTTTGACTATTATGATGATACCTGTACAAATAAAGACTGTCAATACTATACAGCATATGTCTCTAGTAAAATGAGTCAGGTTTTGTTTGCAATTAAAATATAAGGCATATTACAGATATATCACATAATCCTACAGTACAAGCAGTTTGAGAATTGCATATTGATTAAAATTGTACGTTGATACAAAATTAACATTAACTCTTTTTAAAGTATTGTACCTATGAAATTCTTAAAAATGCAGTGTGAAGTGCTATGCCCTTTGATAGCAACTATCACACACTGTTTAGGATAATTAAGAAATGCAAACAATGTTTACCATTGTTCTCTCCATCTCTTAGAACATTCTCCAAAACTGACCATATACTCATATAAAACAAGTCATATCACATGCAAAATATTAGAAAAAACTCACTGCATCCTATCAGGATTCATGGATTACAGCTAAAATATAAACAACAGCAACAACATCAGAAAGCATATGAACTCATGGAAACTGAGCAGTTCTATACTGTAAAGAACAGGGTTCAAGACAGAAATAAAAAAGAAAGACTTTCTAGAAATCAATGAAAATTATTACACACCATATCCAAAGGTGTTGGACACAGTGATAGGCAATGAAACATGCAAGTTCATCTGGGTTGTGATCACACATGCCTTTAATCCCAGGCCTTGGGAATCAGGAGAGGAGATTCTCTGAGTTTGAAGTCAGCCTAGTCTAAGAGCTAGTTCCATAAAATCCAATGCTACACAAAAATCCGTGTTTCCATAAACCAAACAACAGATGCATGTTCAATCATAGTAGTTATATAATGTTACATCAGAAACATTTAGAACAATATGAAATAATGAAATCCAAGAGGAGAAGACAGAAAGTCATAATTAAACTGTGGGATGGAATAAATAAAATAGAGACAAAGGGAATAAGATGAAAAAAATCAAAGAAAAAAGAAAAAATCAATATGGTAGAAAAATGTTCTAAATCAAAGAACTGTGGAGAGAGTATTTTCAGATTATAAATTCAGAAATGAAAAGTGGGGTTAAGAGCAGACACAGGAAATCCAGATGACCATAAAGATATACATTAAAATCTATGCTAAACAAAATACAAAATAAAAATGATATGGATATTTCCCTCCATACATACCACTTACTAGAGTTAAATCAAAACCAGAGAAAAATTTCACACAGAACTCTAAATGATTTTAAAATAGAAGCAGTCATTAAAATTATCCTAGCCAAAAAAAGCCAGAACGAAATATATTGGTTAAATAAATGCTGAGGCCTGGAGATTTGGCAAAGACAGAGGTAGGCAGGACTAAAGTTCGCGGTCTTTTTAGAGAGATTCAGATCATCTTGGTTGCAAGAGAAAAAGCCAGGAGTAAACAAAAAAAGCCAGGAGTAACACGAAAGACACACCATGGGGTAGATTAAAGAAAAACCTTCCATGTGGCCTGGAACACTGGCTTAGTGTGGAGAATAATAATCCAAAGGGACATAGGTATATATGGGGTTATATTTGGGTAATAGAATTATGAGCTAGCGTAGATTGGCTAGGATTGTACAACCCAGGCCTAGGGTTCATAAAATCCACCCGGTGTCTGTGTGTATTCATTTATAATGGCGGGTTAAGGATTTACACCACAAATTAACTAAAGATAATATAAATACTGGTTAAACAATTTAATTAATTATATTTTTTCTACATTCAGATATTCAGCTTAGTTTTTCATTAAAAATAATTGGAGGAAGAGTTGCTCTTATACTATTTGCAATGAGGCACACAGGTTTGTCATTATGTGTGGATCATGTTGAATATTGAAAGAACAACATTTCACATGAAAGTAAACTGTGGTTCTGTAATGATCTAGATTGTTTTGGATACAGCAGGATTAAAGAAATTTCTGGATTCAGCCTGATGGTTGTTTCTCAAGACAAAAGAAGCACAGGCTTTCCTTAGATATTCTTTACCTGTCACTGCTGCAGCATAGCCCACACTGTAATCTCAGTGGATATCAGGCACTGAAAACATAAGGCTGCTTTTCCCTGACAAGGACTTCCTGATAGAATTCCCAAGTTTCAACTGTAAATTCTGACTTGTAGAATCATTACTGAACCATTAATAGAGTTCTCACTGGCAAACAACTAACAAAATCCATGACATCATTTAAGGTGTTCATAAAAACAGATTTTCAGGCAGTTGTGGGACCAATTTTCCCAAATTGGTATCCTCCCAGGGACCGTAATTTCTACAAACATGAGTGATGTGAAGGAACTAGCTAAACCATCCTCATCTATATTTACCAAACAAATTTATCATATGCAAAGTGGACATAAGATTGAGAGCTCCAGGAGAGAGTGTCAAATATTCCTCTAGGGGAGAGGTACTACCTTGAGGGAAAAAAAGAAACATGATGCACAAGTAGCATCCCCTTTGATCACAGTAATAAAAACAGATGAGAACACATGGGTGCCTATTTGGTGTGCTGATCTGCATGGCACTTCACAACCTCCAATGTCTAAGTTTAAGGCAGGAGAGATATGTTCACCTTGATTTTTTTCTTCCTTCTCCTAAACATTCCACTTCTGTCCTGTTTCATTCAACCGAGGTGCTTTTGCAGAATAAAAAAGAATGAAGACAAGGAGAGAAACCTGGGAAAAAGTTGTACATTCCATTTAGGAAGTGTGCAAAGGCCTGTGGAAAAAGAGTTTTTCAACCATTGTCTGAATAAACCGTAAGTGCTTTTATATTTTCCTTGTAATTGTCACCATGAATATTACGGAGAGTTCTGACAATGAAGAGCAGGACACTGCTATCAGTCTTCTGTTGTGTTCTAATTGGTAAACCACAAAACAACTGCAAATACTTTTAAATACTCAATACTATTTTATCACTTCAAATTGATCCAGAGAGTATTATTTCTCTTATCCTCCCACTTATAAGTTTGAGAGCTGAGTAAAGAAATAACATTCTACCTTCATCTTCTAAGTATATTCCTCCTCATGACAGTTTCTATTGGACAGTAGTCAGTATTATCCTATTGAAAGAATCACTATAAAATTTCAGTGACTTTTGTCCTAGTTACGTGTAAGCAAATGGCCATGAAGTCGGCTGATGATCTTTCAGTGAATGTCTAGCTCCTAGTTCATGTCCTGGGTCCACTAATGTTGGTTACACGCCTAGGTGTGGAGAGCATTCAAGTAGGTATTTAGGTACTACCTCAAATTTCTTGCATCTTTCTCCCCCTCTACATTCTAAAGCAGTGCCTAGGTTTAACATAAGAGATCTGTCCACAGTGAACTTCATATTTTCCTCCATACTTGACTTGTATACATATATAACCATTGGCTCTTAAGTTTACAAAGTCCAGTTTTTTACTTTCTTTTTAAAGAAGGAATATATGGACTCTAAATAATATTTTTGCATTTTTTTAAAAGTGAGACTATTACTCATAGTGGTGACTACTTACTTCCCTTGTCACATGCTGGGTGACAGCTGCGGCATATGACACATGGTGACACTTGAGAATATGGATAGAGTAGTCACCTACTATTTCATTTTTGCTTTTATTTAAGAAGCATATGTCTTCTTTCTTTAAGTCTAAGTTGTTTATTCTCAGACACATTTTGAAATTAGCTCTTCTGTTTCTCTATAAAGAGTTTTACTGAGTATCACTGCATATTTCACTAATGTGGGCATTATATTACATTTTTTTTATTGGATTGCTCACAGTTGTTTTCAAATACATCACTTTAAACCACTAACCCACTCTGACTGCTCAAGCAATTGTTTTTCCTTAATGCTTAGTGTGCAGGATATAGTGTTTGTGTGGAACAAGTTGCAATC
Organism: Lophiomys imhausi; assembly: GCA_907164525.1. Lineage (NCBI taxonomy): Eukaryota > Metazoa > Chordata > Mammalia > Rodentia > Muridae > Lophiomys > Lophiomys imhausi. Next base: position 8,218,049 of record CAJQZJ010032290.1, read on the forward strand.
TCAAATTTCTTTTATGTTTTCCTGACATTTTAAAGACACAGTTTTCCCTCCATATTGATAAGGAATGTTCTAAAAATACTTACTTTAAATATAAAAAGTCACAGATGTAAAATTTCTAAGTGGAAAACATAAGAGTTAACTCAGAGTGAAGGAATATGTTTAATGTTTATTGGTCAGATTATTTGAAATAATTCAGAAGAAATAGGAGTTATTATTATTCTCAAAAACATAAACAAAAAATTGTATTATACCATTTCAACTGACTTGAAGCCCAATTTATACCAGAGAAACACATAAACTTTGTTCGTACATTTAATATTTTATATTCTTCTACTTTATATAGCAAATCATGTCCTACTGGGGTGTACCAATCTCTCTGCAATTTCCTGATGTTTCTAATTCTCAATAGGATGGCAGTATTGTGTTTGTGTGTCTGAAAAAGTAGTCAAGAGATGTTTTCTAGAAGAAAAATTATGTTACTCAGGTACATTCAGTGTAAATATATCAAATGTCCGGGTACAGATAAAATAGATGAAGGATCCTGGGGTGGTGTGGCACACTGTTATTCATTGAACTCATGACTTAGAGCAGATATTTTCCTGTACACGTGAGACCAGAATACTATATCAAGATATCTTCAGTCCATGTCATCAGTTGCTCTCTTAGGATTTAAACGACGATTGTCTGTGTACACACACACAGATGCATGCAGACATACATAATTCACCAAATGAAACTCTGGTATTTGAATTTATTTGGAAACCAATCTTTTTAAAAGGAGTTTCTTTCTGGAATAGAAATACCATGAAGAATGTGCAAGTAACATGAGGATGGATATGAAAGGATATGTTCAATATATTACCCTTTAATTAAAATGAACTGTAAGTATAGGAGCAAAATGTTACCAAAGGAAGTCTACTGTACACTCATCAGTATTCGCTCCACTATATTATCCTATTCACTTAATTTCATGTGAGAATACCAAAAACACAATGGCTCACACATCATGTGTATTTTATATATTTTTCAATAATGTCAAATTGAACATGTGATCACATAACTGTCTGCTCAAAGCATGTGGCCAGTTCTTTACCTTCCTAGCTAGGATCAAAAACCATAGATTAAAAATGCTCTTTGTGGAACACGCCAATAATCATCTCATTCATGGGATATGACCTCTCACAAACTTTTAAAGGTTGCAAGCTTCCAGATTCTTATGTCATCTCAACCACATTGCACAGGTCATTTGTTTCAGTTCTGAGGGGTGGGGGAAATATCATCCAGTACCCGATTGTATTTGAATGACTATAAATGGTACCTGTATATCTTTGCCCATAATAAACCGTGTAACATTTTACAGAATACATACTGAAAACCACAAGTTTGCTCTGGCCTTGACTTTTTCCATGGATGAAATCAACAGGAATCCTGATCTTTTACCAAATGCATCTCTAGTATTTACAATACCATCAGAGAATTGTATGAGTGACTCAGAATTCAACAGTCTTATTCATACATTGTTACAAAAACATGATATTCTTCCCAATTACATCTGTAAGGAAGACCCTGGGTGTACAGTGATGTTTACAAGGTTAAATTTGACAACAACAGTGACACTTCAGACAGTCATGGACATCTATAGACCTCAGCAGGTGAGTTTTTGGGGGTGGAAATTGATGAAATCTGGTCTCCATTGGTGCCATTCCCAGATGCAATGAAAAGTTTAAGGAAACAGGACAACAGGTCTGTCATCAATATCTGTAGTTCAAGGGCACACTTCAGATGCACACTTCAGATATATATATTAGGGATTCCTTATTTCCTTGACTGAAATATATATGATAGAAGAAGTAATAGCTAATGGAGTTTTCTAGAAATCTTTGCAAAAAAATTTGTTTAGAAGTTCTTAGGAATGCATTCTACCTCATACTGCTTCCTGTGTTCTAGCTCCTTCAGCTTACTTATGGAGCTTTCCATCCTGCCTTGAATGATCATGAACAATTTCCTTATCTATATCAGTTGGCCACAAAGGACACATCTCTTGCCCTTGCCCTGATTTCCTTCATAATTTATTTCAGTTGGAACTGGGTTGGGCTGGCCATCTCAGACAATGATCAAGGAATCCAATTTCTCTCAAATTTGAGAAGAGAGATGGAAAAATATTCAGTGTGCTTTGCCTTTGTGAACATGATCCCAGTCAACATGCATTTATACATGTCAAGAGTTGAAATATATTACAAAGAAATCCTGGCATCATCCACAAATGTTGTTATCATTTATGGTGACACAGACAGTACTCTAGCTTTGAGCTTTAGAATGTGGGAATCTCAAGGTATACAGAAACTATGGATCACTTCCTCACGGTGGGATGTCACTACAAGTATGAGAGACTTCACATTTGACAAATTCCATGGGACTCTTTCTTTTGAACACCACCATGCTGAGATTTCTGGTTTCAAAAATTTTGTCCAGATATTGAACCCTCTCAAATATTCAGATGAATATCTTGCAAACATGGAATGGATGTACTTTAACTGTGAAGTTTCATCATCTAATTGTCAGACACTGAAGAACTGCTTATCCAATGCCTCATTGGAATGGCTAATGGTAAAGATATTTGATATGGTCTTTAACGATGTCAGTTATGATATATACAATGCTGTATATGCTGTGGCCCATGCTTGCCATGAAATATTTTTTCAAAAGATAGATAATCAGCCCATGGACAAGAGGAAAAGACTTAATTCTGGCTGCTCAAAGGTACTGTTTCTTCTATTAGAACAAATTTGATGTTGTAAATGCCATAATCTTAATAGTCTCTTAGATGGTCACACTAAGAAGACCAGGAATTATTTTTCAAAATTAAGATGTCTCAACACGTTTTTATATTAAGGACATTAATCTGGATGTTGGTATAAATCTCAAATACTAAGGAAGTGGATAAGAATGACAATTTGTCGATGAAGATCAGTAATTTTGTTACCGAGTACTAGAATATCATCACATCTATTCTAAAACTGGAAACATAATCAGTCCATCCTCATGTATCTTCTCAGTGATGAGAAGATGAGCCCTTGTTCATTAATTGTCAAATAGGTTTTAATCAGAATAGGGGATTGCTTTCTTCGCAATTGATATTGTCCCAGTGTATGCTAGGGGACCTTACGTGTTGCTCTGAGATTATTTACATGGGAAGTAGTGCTGGGATTCAGTTCATTACATACATGGGTATTCATGTGTCTAGATGTCTGTTTCTCACTGAATATATGTGTAATTTCCTGGGTATCTGTGTTTATAATTATATTAGCATTTCTGGGTGCGTGTGCACGTGTGTGTGTGTGTGTGTGTGTGTGTGTGTGTGTGCGCGCGCGCGTGTGTGCGTGCGTGCGTGCGTGCGTGTGTGCGTGTTTCAATCTGACTATCTGTCTATAGATGTTTACATAAATTTGTCTCTGTGTCAATGTCTTTATGTCCTGGTGGTTTTCTCCATGTGTATCTTCCCATGTGCATGTGTGTGTGTGTGTGTGTGTGTGTGTGTGTGTGTGTGTGTGTGTGT
>CAJQZJ010032290.1:8221614-8250888 GCA_907164525.1 Lophiomys imhausi
TGTGTGTGTGTGTGTGTGTGTGTGTGTGTGTGTGTGTGTGTGTGTGTATGTGTTTCTATCTGACTATTTGTCTATAGAAGTTAACATAAATTTGTCTGTGTGTCATTGTCTTTCTATACTGGTGGTTTTCTCCATGTGTATCTTTCCGTGTGTGTGTGTGTTTTCTGTGTTTCTGTGTATGTTTTTCTATGTATATATGTTTACTTTGCTGTGTACATCAGCTGTATGTATGTATGTCTTTGGATGTGAGCATAAACTTATCTGTGCATCAATTTTTTCCTATGTGGCTGGCTGTTTTTATATCCTCTTTCTTTCTCTCTCTGTGTGTGTGTGTGTGTGTGAGTGTGTGTGTGTGTGGGTGTGCATGCATGTGTGCAAACCTGTGTGTGTTTTTTTAGTTTCTGTGTCTCCGTGTGAGTTTTTTGGATGCATATGTCTATCTCTGTGTATGTGCCTGTTTGTTTAGATGTATTTGTTCATGTGTATATGTGTACACAAGTATATGTCTTTTCTATGTGTGCATTTCTGTATGAGTGTGAGTCTCTTCGTGTGAAGATACGCCTGTGTGCATAAATATTGTAAAGCTCTAATTATTATCTGAATTAATGTTTTTACCTGTCTTTTGTATTTTTCTCTGAGATAACTACAGTAATAAAAATAGTATGATAATTTTATTCTTTTGCTTTAATGAAGATTTCTCCCATGGATACCTTCAATAAATTTGCCTTTAACATGAAATCAGAATACATTTCTGACTTCAAGAAAGGGCATATACTCTATAGTATGGTGCCTGTCTTTCAGTTTCACTCCGTTCTGAGGAAGACCCACTTCACTAATCCTGTTGGGGACAGAGTAAATATGAACGTATAGAAAAACAGCAGTAAGAGTATGACATTTTCTACATTTGGAATTTCACACCTGGTCTTGGAATTATGGTGAAATTAGGAAAGTTTAGCCCATATTTTCCACATGGTCAACAGCTCCTTTTATCTGAAGGCATGATAGAGTGGGTCACAGGAAATGGACAGGTGGGTTTGACCTAATTATACCAACTTAAATTACACATTAGTAAACACTGTCATGTGGATCCATCTAGACATCCTTGTGACTAGTGAAATGAAATAGATTGTCACAAGAGAAACCAATTTAGGCCTCCTATATTATGGTGTTCTTTGCATTTTTTATGGGACATTTAATAATTCATTTAGGATTTCAGACATTCATACAGTTCTTGTGGCTCAGTTGGTATGCCAGCCCTCCCATTGGAAGTCTTGCCTGTTTACAGGATATGACTAGTTCAGTATCCATATCCCTCATTATTAGAGTCTTAGCTAGGATCATCTTCATAGATTACTAGGCCTTTCCATTGTCCTAGGTTTCTAGCTTATCTTCACAGTATACTCAATCTCTGTTCTTCCCCCACTGACTCCCTCCTGTTGTCATCCTCAAGTCTCCCCTGTCTAGTTGTCCCTCCCTGCTTACCCACAGTATTTATTCTATTTCCACTTCTCAGCAACATTCATGTGTCCTCCCTCAACCTTGTTACCTACTGTTACTTTGCTTTTATGGGTATGTTGATTGTAGCATAACATGGACACTCTTAAAGAGGAGAATAATAGTGATGTATTTCAAATATTTAGGTACATTACTGCCAACCCCATTTACTATACCCAGTAAATTTGTACCACATAATAGAAGATGAAGAAATATGCATGAGGAACACAGTTATAATAAGTCAAATCTCTCAATGAATACTATTAAAAACACTGAAATAACTTCAAGCATTAAAGTAACATAAACAAAAGAGGGCAAATTTACACATAGACAACACTCAAACACCTAACAGAAAAACAAATATTAGAAAAGTATAAAATATTGGAATAACAACAAATGGAAAATAATTAGCAATTAAGTTTTAGTAATACTTGAGTGTTATTGGTCACATTCTCTTACCAAAATACACAAACATTGAGATAGGAGTGGGTTTTTTTTTTTTACTATTTTTTATTAATTTATTTTCCATTCCAATCACCATCCTCTTCCCTCCTCTCAGTTTTACCCTCCCACCCATTTCTTTCATACTCCCCTCCCAACACAGTACCAACACAAACTGGTATATCAAATAGCATTATGACAAAGTGTGTCCTTTCCAATGAGGCAAGACAAGGCCACTTTGATAGGAAAAAGGGATCCAGAGGGAGACAACCATATCCAAGTAAGAGAGAGTCCCCATTCCAATTGTTAGGTATCTACTTGGGGACCAAGCAGCCCAACAGTTTCATATGTTTAGTGGATCCAGTATTGGTCCATGTATGTTAATTGGTAGACAATTCAGTCTCTGTGGCCCCCCTTTTGTCCCAGTTTATTGGTTATGTGGTTCTTTTTGTGGTGTGGTGTCCTTGATCCCACCAGTTCCTTAAAATCTCCTGCTAACTCTTCCTCAAGACTTTGCCAGTTTTTTTTTTTTTTTAATGTTTGGCTGTGGGTCTCTGTATCAGTTTACATTATCTTCTGGATATGCTTCTTGGAAGACAGTAATGTTGGGTTGCTGTCTGGATCCTTCTCTTCTTTCACTTTTGATGTGTGTTTTATTTCCCCTACTTAGAGGGATTTAAGCATCATCACTTCTGCCCTCCTTGTTGCCTACTTCCTTTTGGTCTGTTGAAAGTAGTATGGCTATCTTGTTCTTAATGGCTGATACCTTCTTATAAGTGAGTACATACCATGTGTGTCTTTCTGGGTCTGTGTTACCTCACTCAGGTCATCTTTCCTAGTTCTATCCATTTGCCTGCAAATTTCACAATATCAATGTTTGTGATAGCAGAGTAGTACTTCATTTGTAGATGTACCACAATTTCTTTATCGATTCCTAGGGTGAGAGACACCTGGCTTGTTTCCAATTTATAGTTATTACACATAAAGCCCCTGGGAACACAGTTGAGGAATTGTCCTTGTGATTTGGTTACAGACATTTGGCGTATTTCCCCAGGATTTGTACAGTAGTGTCTTGAGGTAGAATTAGACTCAATTTCCATAGAAAGTTCCATAATGATTTCCAAAGTGGTTGTACAAATTTTCACTCCAACCATCAGTGAAGGAGTATTCATTCCCCTTTTTCCACATCTGTAGAAAAAAATATTGTTAATTAAATGATTTACTAGTATTTAGATTATCATTAGTTGGTTGGGGCAATTAATCCCTAACTCCCTATTATAAATGAATACATATAGGCACTGGATGGATTTTAACAAGCTTTGGCTTGAATTGCACAATCATAGCCCATCTAAGCTAGCTCGTAATTCTATTACCCAAATATGACCCCATATATACATAAGTCCCTTTGGACTGGTATTTTCCATGCTATGTCGATGTTCCAGGTCACGTGCAATGATCTTCTTTAATCTATCCCATGGTATCTGTTTCTCCTTCTTCCTACTCCTGGCTTCTCTCCAAGATGGTCTCTGCCTCTGCAGCCCACACACCTCATTCTTGCTTACCTCCGTCTTTGCCCAATCTCCAGGCCTCAGCATTTATTTAACCAATCAGAGACAATGTAAGTAACAGACAGCATGCAGGACCAATTAACATTTAGAATGCTTAACACCACCCATCAATTCCTTCCTTTCGTCTAATAAAAAGGCTAAATTTTTAGCACATATAGTAAAAACAATAAGAAATATGAATCAATCACGAAAACCATATATAAAAGGTACACACATAATGTTTAGCATATTTGTGTCAGACAATCTTGAAGAAGAAAAATATCGTCTATCTGTCTTGGTGTGTCTAAAGTTCTGAACCTAAATACATTTTATCGTAGCATATATTTCCTTTTAAATCCTAAATAATTCAAGTTTAATTGAAATTTTATAGCTAATATGCCTTCAACCCCATCAAAGACAGAGAAAGGGATTAAGTAATTATTTGAGTGAATAGCAAGCATAGGATGGCCTAGTCTGCTGAGAGAGCAGGGACATATTTGTCCAGTAGAAATTATCTCTTGATGGGAGATTTCTTTTGATGCTCAATGTTTTCTTCCAAGTCAAATGGGAACTGTCAGGAGATGATTGAAGTCAAACAACTCTTATAATAACAAAAACATCTTTAAATACCATTTTATATATGCCTCTGAGAGTTTTGAAGACATTTTTTTGCTTTATTTATAAAGTTATCTATTATCTATCTATCTATCTTTGAACAAGCAAAGTATATTTTTAACCATTTATTTTATGTTTAACCTATTAAGTCTATTTTATGATAAAATAAGACTCTTATTGTCATGACCAGGAGTGTGACTGGCCAGCAATCAACCTGTATTACACAGACTCCTAAAGAGATTACAATAATAACCCACAAATGGATTGGAAATAAACCTGTACTTTTAAATGAGTTGTATAAGCACAGTACCTTATATAAGAGTAGAAATACACATATTATGTGTCAAAATATAAAACTCTACACTAGTGAATCAAAATTAATCTTATTCTTTATTAATATACAAAATTCTATACCAATGTATCAAAAGATAACCTTATTTTAAGAATATTAACAGTTTTAAGTTTAGAACAGATTCAATAATCTATCCTTATATCTTATCATTTCTATATTATATACCCATATTTCCTCTCTTTTTCTTTTCAAGTCTTTCCCCCTATATAAGATAGAAAGAAGGACAGAGAAAAGAAAAAGAGATCTCTAAGTCTAACTTTCTACACCTTGCTTAACAAGACCATATAACAATTTGTTACCATTTCCCTAAACAACATGACCAAATAAAAATCACCCATACCATCTTTTGGGAATGGGATATAGCTCTCTTAAAATTGCTTCCTGCAGAATTGGGTCATAGAAAACCTATTTGGGGGCCCAAATAAAATGGAAAATATGGTTAATCAAGTTAATAGTAACATTGGTTTTCCAGTCTCTATGTGCTCAGTGATCTGTATGTCCTGAGCAGTTTGTAGTCTTAAGTTAAACTTTGGGTGGGAAAGTTCAGGGCTTCATTGAAATCCTGGCTGGAACAGTCTGTGAGCTGGACCATCTGGGATTGTCTTATCTTCTTTGGTTTTTGGTCCCTTTGTTCTGAAAATAAATAATTTCTCACAAGTAACATCTCTCTCTCTTCTATTTTAAGATAGGATTTTTTGTATATTTTTGTCTTGGATTATTTTGTAGACTTGCTGAAATTGGTGAAGGTCGGGGATCCACCTGTCTTTGTCTCCCAAGTGCTGGGATTAAAGGTATGCACCATCATGCCTGTCCAGCAGTTAACATATCTCCCTTAGGGCCTAAAATCTCTCTTGAAACCAGTTCTCCTGTGGGAACCCCACATCTAAGGAGACTGGCTTGTGACACCTTTTTCCTTTATATCTTTAAAAATCTCTTATATTTTAATCATTGCTGAATAACAAAAATATCCTTTTTATCTCTTGATATAGGAAAATCTATACAAAATTCTAAACATCTAAACAAATTTCAAGCAAACAAAAACATTCCAAAAGCCTTGGCCTATTTGTCATCCCATGTTGTTATTAAAGCTCTGTTCATTTTTTTCTGTAATCTGGCCTTGAGTGCATTGTATTGGGGGACCAATATCAGAAATCGATGAGAAGCATCTAGTAGCCAGGGACCTGTGAGCTCTAGCTGCCATCAATTTCATTTCTATGGGGAAGGGCCTTCCTCCTTTCTCCATTATCATTGTCTTCAACTTAGCATTCTATCTGTAAGCTCTCTCCCTTACACCTATCCTAGTCAGGTCTTTCTCAAAAAGTATACAAAGAACCACAATTGTTAGTTTAAAAATCATCTGTATGCTAAGAGAAACAAACTCAATTGGAATCCAAATGTATTGAGACATTATGAATTCTTCCATTTTTAATCTAGGTGGTTAATTCCATTCTCCAGTACTTTTAGAAGGCTGCTGGTTTTTAAGGACAGCCTTAGCTCTCCACCTTTGATGTAAGGCAGTAACTTTTGTTAAGGGAGCTGCACCTTTGAAATGTATTTGGGTTTGACACCCTATTCTGTGTCTAGGACACTACTTTTTACCCAGGCCTTTTCAGGTTTTAAACATAGATTCTAATTGCAATCATTGGGGATCATATGTAGAAAAAGTATTGTTAATTAAATGATTTACTAGTATTTAGATTATCATTAATTGGTGGGTGATGTTAATCTTTAACATGCCATTATAAATGAATATACATAGACACAGGATGGATTTTAACAAGCCTTGGCCTGAATTGCACAATCTTGGCCCATCTAAGCTAGCTCATAATTCTATTACCCAAATATAACCCCATATATACATACGTCCCTTTGGACTGCTATTGTCCATGCTAGGTTGATGTTCCAGGCCACGTGCAATGATCTTCTTTAATCTATCTCATGGTGTGTGTTTCTCCTTCCTGTTCCTGGCTTCTCTCCAAGATGCTCTCTGTCTCTGAAGCCCACACACCTTAGTCCTGCCTACCTCTGTCTTTGCCCAATCTCTGGGCATCAGCATTTGTTTAACCAATCAGAGACAATATTATTAACAGACAGCAAACAGGACCAATTAATATTTAGAATGCTTAACACCACCCCATCACACATCCTTGTCAGCATGTACAGTCACTTGAATTTCTGATCTTAGCCATTCTTATGGTTATAAGATGACATCTCAGAATCCTTTTGAATTGGATTTCCCACATGACTAAGAATTTTGAACATTTCCCTAATTTCTTCTCAGCCATTAGTGTTTCCTAGGTTGTGACTTCTACGTTTAGTTCTATATCTCATTTTCTCATTGGATTATTTGGTTTGTTGCTGTTTAATTTCTTGATTTCTTTATATATCTTGGTATTAGACCTCTGTCAGATATGGGGTTAGTGAATATCTTTCCCAATCTGTGTGCTGTCTTTTTGTTGTAGTGATAGTGTCCTTGGCAGTACAGAAGAATTTCAGTTTCATAAGTTTCCTTTCATTAACTGTTGATTTATTACTTGAGCTATTGGTAATCTCTACAGGAAGTTGTCTCTTGTGCCAATCAGTTCAAGGCTTTTCCCTATATTCCCTTATGAAGATTTAGTGTATCCAGTTTTATGTTTTCTATGTTGAGGTCTTCTACTTGCATTCTTCTACATGTAGACATCCAGTTATACCAGCATGATTTGTTGAAGAAACTTTCATTTTTCCATTTTATATTTTTTATAGCTTGGTCAAAAATAAAGTTTCCATAGGCTTCTGGTTTTATTTCTAAATCTTCCATTCAATTCAATTGGTCAACATATCTGTTGTTACACAAGTACCATGTGGTTTCTATTACTGTTGATGTCTAGTGCAGTTTGAAGTCAGGTAGTGTTATCATTCCAGAGGTTCATTTTATTGTACAGGACTCCGTTTTTCTTGTCCTGTCATATATATATATATATATATATATATATATATATATATATATATATAGAGAGAGAGAGAGAGAGAGAGAGAGAGAGAGAATTTTTCTTTCAAGGTCTATAAAGAATTTTGATGGAAATAGCAATGAATCTGTAGATTGCTTTTGGTAAAAGGGCCATTTTTACTATGATAATCCATCAGTCCAAGAGCAAGGGACTTTCTTTCCCATACTTGCTTAGCATTACACCAAGATATTTTATATTGTTTGTGTTTATTGTGAAGGGAGTTGTTTTTCCCTAATTTCTTTCTGGGCCCTTTTATCATTTGTGTAAAGGAGGATTACTGTTTTTTTATTTCAGTTAATTTTGTATCGAACCACTCTGAGAAAGGTGTTTATAACTTTAGAAATTCTCTAGAAGAGTTTTGGGTGTCATTTATATATACTATCATATCATTTGCAAATAGGGACACATTGAATTCTTTTCCAATTTTATCCCCATGATCTCTTCAGCTGTCTTATTGATCTAGCTAGAAATGCAGTTACTATAATGAAGAGGGTTGGGGAGAGCAGACAGCTTTGTATGATCCATGATTTTAGCTTTAAGTTTCTCTCCATTTAATTTGATGTTCTGTCGGTTTTCTGTATATTGCCTTTATTAAGTTTAGTTATGGGCCTTGTATACCTGAACATTCCAAGATACATAAGTAAAATTGTTCAGTGTACTCATGATTCAGGTGTTTGTGTGTGTGTGTGTGTACATGTATACACATTTTTACTTTAATAAAATGGTAGAGGTATTTTTGAGAATTGAAAATGCCTGAAGGATTTGGGCATAGGTAACCATGTGAATCCAGTGGGGAGAAGATACAGAAGAAAATCACACTTGTGTGTGTGTGTGTGTGTGTGTGTGTGTGTGTGTGTGTGTATGTGTGTGTGTGTGTGCCTCTGTGAATTTTTTTTTGTTTCTATGTCTGTGTATTTTTTTGATTCACATTTCTGTCTCTTTCTGTGCCTTTTTGTTTAGTTTTGTTTGGTCATGTATGTGTGTGTAAACAAGTGTGTGTCTTTACTATGTGTGCATTTCTGTATGAATGTGAGTCTCTCTGTATGGAGATATGTTTGTATGTGCACATATTGGGAATCTACAAATGGCATCTGAATTCATGTCTGTGTCTGTGTTTGGTGCTCTCAGAGAGAATTACAATTTTAGGAACATTATGGTAATTTTATTTGCTTTAATTATGATTTATTAAATATATGTTGAAAAAAAGATATTTCCAATGGATACCTTTAATAAAGTTGTCTTTAAGATGAAACCAGAATACATTTCACACTTCAAGGAAGTGCATATACACTACAGTATGCTGCCTGTCTTTCAGCTGAACTCCCTTTTGAGGAACACCAATTTCATTAATCCTGTTGGAGATAGAGTGAATATGAACCAGAGAGAAAAACTGCATGAAGAGTATGACATTTTCTACATTTGGAATTTCCCACAAGGTCTTGGAATTAAAGTGAAGATAGGAAAGTTTAGCCCATATTTTCCACATGGTCAACAGCTCCATTTATCCGAAGACACAATAGAGTGGGCTACTGGAAGTAGACAGGTGGGTTTGTCCTAATGATACCTGCTTAAATTACACTACGAAACACTATCATATGTGTCCATTTGGACATCCTTGTGACCACTGAAGTGAAATAGATTGTCACGTGAGAAACCAATTCCTAGCCTCCTATATTATGGTTTTCTTTTCATTTTAATGGGACATTTAGTAATCCATTGATGATTTCAGACACTCATACAGTGTATTTCTATCTTATCATAACTTGTTGCCGCCTTTTAGGATGAATATAAACCTGTTTAGAAAACTGTTTGATTCATTTCCAGTATACTGAGTATTAATCTCTTGGTCCCATTTTTACTACAACACAGTGATTTACTCTCTTAAACTTGACATCTTAAACAGATGCTTAAAGCTCAGGCTCATTGTAAGCATGGAGTAAAGTCAACATATACAAAATATTTAATCTAATGAATATAATGAATTAAATTCCATAATTGTTTAGACTTTTTACAAAAAGTCCTAAATTTCCAGCACCTCTATCAATACTTTCACATTTTTATGAAACACTTAGATACTCAATGAAGTTTGGAAAGTTTTTCTTTTCTTTCTTTTTTTGGGGTATGGGTGTTTTATCTGCATGTATGTCTATGCAATACATGCATGGGTGTTGTGTATGAATGGATGAAGAGTGAATCAGATCTCTGGAAACTTGCCAGAGCTTCATGCCATTCAGTGATTGCTGGAAATCAAACTCATGTCCTTTGCATGAGTATAAATTTTTCTTGATAACTGAGCCACTTCTGCAGCACTGACTCTTACCTGCTAAAAGATATTACTCACAAAAGGAAAATTTCTTGGACCCCTTAATTTTTGCATAGTTCATTCAAACAATTGAGTGTCTAGTTTCCTTCTCTATATTGGGAGTAATTGGTAGTATTAAAAATTTGACTTTGATAGAATTCTGTGCTGAAACCATCTGAACCTGGGCTTTTGTTGGTTAGGAGACTTTTAATGACTGCTTCTATTTCTTTAGGGGTTGTAGGTCTGTTTAATTTGTTAAGCTGATCTTGATTTAACATTGGTAGGTGTAATGTATCAAGAAAATTGTCCATTGCACTTAGATTTGTAAATTTTGTGAAGTACAGGTTTTTGAATTAAGACCTAAAGATTCTTTTGATTTCTTCAATGTCTGTTGTTATTTCTCCCTTTTCATTTCTGATTTTGTTGATTTGGGTATTTTCTCTCTGTTGCTAAGAGTTTCTCCATTCTCCCTTCTCTCCCTTAAGAAAAGGGCAGGCCTCCCATGGAAATCAACCTGATTTGGTATATCAAGTGTAGTATGATTAGGCACATGGGCTTCTTCTTCTACTTGAACTAGAGGATAAAGACCACTAAGGGAAGGGTACCAAAGTTAGGCAACAGATTCAGAGACAGACTCTATGCCCACTCTTAGGAGGCCCACATGAAGACTAGGCTGCACAACTGGTATATATTTGCAGAGGGCCCAGGACAATCCCATGCATTCTTCTTGATTGACAGTTCAGTCTCTTTGAGGTCCCATATTATTACGTTAGTTGATTCTGTGGTTTTCCTTTGGTGTCCTTGACCTATGTGGCCCATACAATCCTTCCTTTGCCTGTTTGCTAGGATTTCACATGTTCTACCTAATATTTCAGTGTGGGTCTCTGGATCTGTTTCCATCAGCTTCAGGTGAAGCCTCCCTGATGGTGGTTTTGCTAGGATCCTGTCTGAAAGTATAGAAGAATATCATTACCAGGGTCAGTACTGGGCACCCTCTCACAGCATGGATCTCAGCTGGACCACTCATTATTTAACCATTCCCTCAATTTCTGCTCCATCTGTACTACTGTAGGGAAGACAAATTGCAGGGCAATGTTTTGTGGCTGAGATGGTGTGCCAATCCTCGCATTGGAAGACTTGCCTGTTTTAGAGGAGACAACTAGTTCAGTATGCATGTCCCCATTATTGGGAGTCTTACCTAGGATTACCTTCATAGATTCCTAGGAATTACCATTACCCTTGGTTTCTAGCTAATCCCAGTGGTGAACCTCATTCTAGTTGTCCCTCAGTATTCTATCCCTCTGACCTCCTCCCACTGAATTTCTCCTGTTGTCATCCTCAAGCCACACCTGCCTAATAACCCCTCCATGTTTAAACACCGCATCTATTCTATTTCCTGTTCAAAGCAACAGTCATGTGTCCTACCTCCACCTTGTGGCCTCCTTGTTACTTAGCTTCTTTGGGTCTGTGGATTATATCATGGCATGGACACTCTTAAAAGTGGAGAATAATAGTGATGCATTTCAAACATTTAGAGACATAACTGCCAACCTCAGTTACTCTACACAGTTAATTAATCCCTCATAAAAGAGATGGAACAATATTCATGAGGAACACAATTAGAATAAGTCATAACCTCTCAGCGAGTACTATGATAAACACTAAAAGAATTTACAGGTCAAAGTAACATATAGTCAGAACTGGAGCACCTAACAGAAAAGCAAATATTAGAAAAGTATAAAATATTGGAATAAAAACAAATAATTAAAATTATTTTTAGTAATACTTGACTGCTATTGGAAATATTCTCTAATCAAATACACAAACAATGAGATTGTTGTTTTTTTTTTACTATTTTTATTATTGCTTATTTTCCAGCCAATTACCATCTACCTCCCTCCTCCTATTCCCACCCTCCGAACCATCGCCTCCAAACTCCCCCACCACACCCAGTACCAACCCACTATGGCTTGTCAAATAGCATCAAGACAAAGTGCCTCCTCTTCCATGAGACAAGACAGGAAACTTTCCTAAGAAAATGATCCAGAGAGGAGAGACTACATCCAAGTAAGAGTTAGTTCCCATTCCAAATCATTAGGGAGTCTACTTGGAGACCAAGTAGCCCATCAGTTTCTTATGTGTAGGGGATCTAGGACCAGTCCATGCATGTTCTTTGCTTGGTTATTCAGTCTCGATGGGCTCCCCCCCCCGTCCCAGTTAAGTAGCTATGTGGGTCTTTTGTGGTGTCCTTGATCCCAGCAACCCCCTTTCGCTTAACTCTTCATCAAGACTCCTCAAGTCTCACCTAATGTTTTCCTGTCATTCTCTGCTTTTGTTTTCATTATGTGCTGGATAAAACTACTTGAATGGCAGTAATGTTGGTTTTCTGAATGGGTCCTTCTCTTGTTTCACTTCTGATGTCTATATTATTTCCCCTACTTAGAGGGATTCAAGCATCATCCCCTGTGCCCTCCTTGTTGCCTAGTTCCTTTGGGTCTGTGAATTTTAGTATGGTTATCTTGTACTTAATAGCTAATACCCTCTTACGAGTGAGTACATACAATGTGTGTCTTTCTGGATCTGTGTTACCTCACTCAGGATGATCTTCTCTGTTCCCATCCATTGTCTGTAAATTTCATTATATCCTTGTTTCTGATAGCAGAATAGTATTCCATTGTGTAGATGTACCACAATGTCTTTATCCATTCCTCAGGTGAGGGATATCTGGATCATTTCCAGTTTTGGGCTATTACAAATGAAGTTTCTATGAACATAGTTGAGGAAATGTCCTTGTAATTTTGTATGAGATATTTGGGTATTTGCCAAGGAATGGTACAGCTGGAACTTGAGGTAGAACTATTTCCAATTTTCTTACAAATATCATATTTATTATCAAAATGGTTGTACAAATTTGCACTCCTACCAGCAATAGAGGAGTGTTCCCCTTTCTCTACATCCTCACTTACATGTGCATTAACTTGAGTTTCTGATCTTAGCCATTGTGAAGCATATAGATGGCCTCTCAGAGTCCTTTTGATTTGTGTATCCCTGATGACTAAGGATGTTGAGCATTTCTTTAAGTGCTTCTCAGCCATTAGAATTTCCTCTGTAGTGAATTTTTGGTTTATCTCTGTACCCCCTTTTATTGTATTATTTGTTTTCTGGTGTTTAATTTCTTGAGTTGTTTATATACCTTGGTATTTGCCCTCTGTCAGATGTGGGGTTAGTTAAGATCCTTTCCCAATCTGCAGGCTGATGTTTTGTTCTATTGACAGTGTCTTTGGCATTAAAAAGAATTTCAGTTTCATAAGGTTCCTTTTATTAATTGTTGATTTAATGCCAAACCTATTGGTGGTCTGTTCAGGAAGTTGTCTCCTGTGCCAATCAGTTCAAGGCTTTTCCCACCTTGTCTTATTTGGATTTAGTGTACCTGGTTTTATGTTGAGGTCTTTGATCTACTTGGATTTGACTTTTGTGCAGGGTGATAAATATGGACCTGGAAGCATTCTTCTACATGTAGACATCCAGTTACAACAGCACCATTTGCTGAAGATGCTTTCTATTTCCATTGTATACTTTTTGTATCCTTCCTCTGTAACATTCAGTGTTTAGATTATTATGTGGAGGAAGGAGATTCTTTCTTTGTCTAATCTCTTTGGTGTTCTGTAAACTTTTATATATTTATAAGCATCTCTTTCTTTAAGTTTTGGAATTGTTCTTTGGTGAGCTTTTCGAAAATATTTTCTGGGTCTTGTAACAACTGGGAGTCCTCTCCTTCTTCAACTCCTATTATTCATAGGTTTTATCTTTTCGTAGTGTCCCAGATTTTTTTCAATGTTTTCTGCTAGGAACTTTTTAGATTTAACATTTTCTGTGAACGATGTATCAATTTCTTCAATTGTATCTTCTAGGCCTGAGATTCTCTCTTCCGTATCTTGTTTTTTTTTTTTTTTTTTTTGGTGATGATTGTGTCCTTAGCTCCATTTTATTTACCAGGGTTTCCATTCTGAGGATTCCCTTAGTTTGTGTTTTCTTTACTGCCTTTATTTCCATTTTCAGATCTTGGTTATTCTTATCCTGTTTGATTGTTTCTTTCTGTATTTCCTGACTAGGTTTATTCATTTCCTTTATCTGTTTGATTGTATGTTACAGCATTTCTCGGAGGGATTTATTCATTTCCTCTTTTAAGGTCTCTATGATATTCATAAAATCAGACTTAAGGTCATTTTCTTGCACTTCAGGTATGTTAGGATATTCACGGATTTCTATAATAAGATATCTAGGTTCTAGTGGTGTGATATGACCCTGGGATTTTTTGTTTATGTTCCTACACTGTCCTTTATCCATCTGATTGTTCCTAGTGTTCTTAGGCCTATTAGTCCCTGATGGTAGTAGGTCTTTGTGATTTCAGATAGAACTGATAGGCCTGGGGTTTCAGCAGGCATCTGGGAACAGAGGTAGAACTGGCATTCCTTGATGTTTTCTACCTCTGCTGGGTTCTGATATCAGTTGGCTTCTGGTGGTCCATGATGGCTGCCTGAATCTAGGGTTGTGGGCAGAGATCATGTCCAGGAGATGGAGGGTTGGCTCTCCCAGATGGTAGGGCTGTCTATGTCCTGGACACCAGGGAAAGTGGTGGGGGCAGAGGAAAAGAGGGAGTCTACACTGGTGTGGGGTTTGGCTACTAAGCTAGGCAAGTAAGAGCCAAGAAGACTTCATTCCATGCATGCAAGTATTGTATGGTCCAACACATTCAGATCAGTTAAGTGTAATAAACACAATAGCAAACAAATTCAAGGATAGAATTACATTTTATCCACAAACATACAGAAAGGCCTTTAAAAAAGTCTAGTAGTCATTCAATATTAAAAATCAAAGCAAAAAGCCGTGACAGATTAGAAGAGCACATCTTTCGATCTTAAATTTTCTGTGGCAAACATATTGATAGCATTGAACAATATAGAGTGGAATTTTTTAAAATTCCATTAAATCAGAAATGAGGCCCAGTTTGTGCAGTGGAATATGTTTTTAATCTACGTTCTTTAAATTAAGAGACAGGAAACTCTGTCTCTCTGTTTTTGGCCAATCTGCCTTCAATAGTGAGACCCAGCCACCAATGGTTGATATGGGTACACTATCTTAAAAGAAATGAGAATTTTGAAAAGGAGAAGCATTTTCTCCTTTCTATTTCAAAATAGTCTTTAAGACTAATTTTCTCTTAGTCTTTTTTAAGACTTAGAGAAAGAACCATTGTTGGACTGAAAGAGAAATCTGTAGGGGGAAAAAGATATACTTTAAACTAAAAAAAAAAAAAGGTAGAGGATGGGGGGTTGAGGAGCAAGAGGGTGGAAGGGCAGGACTGGAGGGGGAGTAGGGAAGGGATTGTGATTGAGATGTAACTTGAAGAAATAAAAAAAATTATATAAAAAATCTAAGTGCAAACATAAATGACTAAAATGAATGCACATAAAACAAAAAGAAATAAATGTTCAAAAATGATCACAAAACAGAAGAAAAGAAATGTGCCTGATCAATATAGGACATTGAGGTCTAGGAATACTGTACAGTGAGAGCTTTTCAACAACAATAACAGAAATTAATAAATGAAACGAAAAGGAAGAGTTGTAATTAACCATGTTTGTGGAAACATGACATAATTCTTCACACAATAGACTATAGTTTTAATACAAAACTCATTATGAAACAGTGGATGCAAACTGAACATGTAAGAATCAACAAGTTTCTGGTGCAGCATATAGAGCCCCATCACAATGTTTATTGTAATACAAAATTTTTTTTTATTTAAGGTATGTCTGAATTATCTTTAAGCAATCTAGCTTTTAATGAGGCTACCCACTACTTGCAGAAACTGTGAAGACATTTCACCCCAGGAAACACTCCACCTTCCACCTCACTATACATCAACTCAGAACTTCCTATCCACAAACGCACTAGGCCCTGCTTATTCAGTCATTTTTCTGTTCACACTGTTTGGTAAGGTTTTCAGTGCTAATTTAATTGAGGTCATGTTGACTTTCTGAGATTTGAGAAGATTTTTTCCCTCTGTTTTGGAAATTCTTTATTCCTAATTTACTACTTTATTGCTGTTGTTAAGAACTAACCATAAGCAAAGTGATGAGGAAAGGGTTGATTTGGTTCATGGGTTCCTCTCAAGGGAAGACAGGGAAGGGATCTGCAGAGTGGAATTGAAGCACAGACCCTGTAGGAACAATGCTTACTGGTTCTGCCTGATCTCATACTTACCTAACTAGGGAGAACACTGAGCACAGTGAGGTAGCCAATTCTATTTTAATTACCAATTAAAATAATGCCTTACACATATGAGGTCCTGATAGTGTGTTTGAGAGACTATCTCAGTGATATTCTCTCTGCCTTTGTACTGTTCTTTGTTCAAATTGACAAGAGTTACCTAGAATAACCATGATACAATCTCAGTAGTGTATGCACACAGCACACTACCAGCTCTTCTTTCTGAATTTCCAGGAGTTAGGAATCAATTCAATTTTTCATCAGTTTTTGTCCATATATTCATGTTTGGCCTTTTATGACTTAATTGGTGTATCTAAAATAAGGATATTAATATCTCAGCATGCTAATATATTATAGTTAGTGATGTCAAAATTACTGATTGTAGTATGTGTGTATTTTAATTTAGATGCCACCCTCTCTGTGTAGTGCTGATTGTGGTCCTGGATTCAGAAAATTCTTGAAGGAGGGAATGGCAGCATGCTGTTTTCAATGTAGCCCATGTCCAGAAAATGAAATTTCTAATGACACAAGTGAGTATTTCCTGAAGGGATAAATTCTTTACATCGATAATCCTCTCACACTTATCATGGGATAATGAAGAGGTTTAAATGGAATTTTAAAAGTAAAAGGTGTCAATTTCCTAAGTTAGTCATTATAGGAGTAGAAAACTTTAAAATGTTCCTATTTGTAAAAATGTATAATTTGTCAGACATCTTTGACTCATTGAAAATTTATGGTAACTGCCATATTCTTGAATAGACAAATTTGAAAAAAACTGCTATGTGAATCTATTTGACTCAAAATCATTTCTAGTGATTAATCCTCTCTGAAACTATGTATAGATTAGATTGTAATCATATTTAAATATAATTGTTTATACTTTTTTCATTGATGTTTGTGTCCCTAGTAAGTTTGTGCACCCCTTGCATGTCCTGAAGCCCATGGAGAACACAATCGGGCTTCAGATCTGATGTGCTGTATAATTTGGCTGCTGAGAACCAAACCCAAGTTCTCTTTTAAATTAATAATGGGAGCAAATAATTGCTTGTAAAATTATCAGAAACTTCTAAGCATAAGACAGAAGAATTTTTGCAATAACCAGAAAACACTCTTTCAAATGTTCAGTTGTTTGAAATTTAGAAATGTGTGGATCAGTTTTGACACATGATAGGGAAAATAAGAGGAGTCCTCTATTCAATACCAGTATATACAGCACCCAGTTTATAATATCATAAAATGATACATTAAAATTTTTATATACTGAAGGAAATTACTCACAGGTATTCAAATTTTACCTGTATAGCCCATATTAGTCAAATGACTATTTAGTCAGGATTGGCTAATTGGCAGGCATCTAGTTTTTCACTTCTTTTGACTGTCATTCCATATAATTGAATGAAAGTCCTTTATGAACATTTATGACCAGTAATATGGCTCAGTGGTTTAACCTTCTCCCTGTAAGTCTGATGATCTTAGTTTGTCCCTGGAATCCATTAATAGTAGGAGTTGAACAACTCTTAGCAGTTGTCTTTTGACATTCACGCATTTTCCACATAACAAAGAAACAAAACAAATTCAACAAAGCAAAATGAAGAATTACATGCACTTGTCAGATACCTGACATGGGCTCTGGGAATAGAACTCAGGTCTCCTCCAAAGCCAATACATTTTATTCACAGCAGAGCCAAAACTCTAGCCCCTTAAACAAATTAAATGTAACAGCTATACATGAGTACATTATTCCATGTAAAACATTTCAAATCCTGGAAGCACACCATCCCTTCCTGCAGTTATTAAATGATAGTGATACAATCACATTTCCTACACGTACAATGGTGGGGATCACAATGTATGAATGGGATGCTATTAATGAACACAAACATTCTTTGTTGACTCTCTTGACAATGCCTTCTATTGTTATGTTTCCCATGAACTGTATCAATATCTACTTCACCCTTGAAGACTCTCAGAGTCTGGGTCTGATGGAGAAGGTAACTATGGAAAGAAATGGTGCTGTCTGCTCCCAAATCTGAGGGAATCAAGATGTACTGATTTTTTTTGCTAAACATGTACAGAGTAGATATGTACCTTCAGTGGTAGGGGTACCACTTTTTTGTGAAGACGTTTCAGGAATATGGTGTCTCTACTGTCAGATGAGACAAAAAAAAAGAACCATTTCTTTTTTAATTTTTCAAAATTTTAAACATTAATATTATATTGATATAATATTCACAACTCATTCTCATGCTTATACTTCACCCACATGAACAGAATTACTCACAAATTCATGAGCTCCCTTGTTACTTTACATGTAGACACACACACACACACACACACACACACACACACACACTACTGATTCCACTTTGTGTAGCTATGGTGTCAAAGTTTTCAGGCTGGCCAATTCAAAATAGGAAAATCAATTTCAGGCCTTTTTTTCTACAGAAAACAGAGTTTCAATCACTCATAGGGGAAGCATTCATCAAATACACAAAGTTCTCATAAGGCATTGAATCCATGTAATCTGTGATTTAAAAATACACTCTTAAGATATCACCAGATTGATTTCCATAGTGTTAATACCAGATTGTACTCCCACCAGCAATGGATGAGTGTTCCCCTCTCTGCACAATCTCACCAGTATGTGCAGTTGTTTGAGCTTTTGATCTTAGCCGTTCTAACAGTTATGAGATGGAATATCAGAGTCGTCTTGAATTGCATTTCTTAGATGATTAAGGATGCTGAGCATTTCTTAAATTGTCTCTCAGCCATTAGGGATTCCTCCTTTGTGAATTTTCTGTTTAGCTCTGTTCCCCATTTTTGATTGGATTATTTGGTTTCTGGGTACTTAGTTTCTTGAGTAATTTGTAGATTTTGGATATTAGCCCTCTTTCAGATGTGTGGTTGGTGAAGATTTTTTCCCAATATATAGGTTGCCATTTTGTTTGAATGACTGTCTTTTGCTTTACAGAAGCTTTTCAGTTTCATTAGGAACCATTTATTGATATTTGGTCTTAGAACCTGAGATGTTGGGGTTCTGTTCATGAAGTTGTCACCTGTACTGATGATTTCGAGGTTTTTCCCCACTTTCTCTTCTAAGCTTGGAATAGCTTGGAATAGCTGTACCTGAAGACACAGCCCTATCACTTATGGGTATACATCCAAATGATTCCTCACCAAAAAGGGGTTTTCCTCATCTATGTTCATAGCAGCCTTATTTGTAATAGCTAGAAACTGGAAACAACCCAGATGTCCCTCAACTTAGGAATGGAGAAAAAACTGTGGTACATCTACACAATGGAATACTACTCATCCATTACAAAAAAACGAAATCATTCAATTTACAGACAAATTGATGGAACTAGAGATTTTCATCCTGAGTGAGCTAACCCAGACTCAGATGGAGGCACATGTCATCTATTCACTTATAATCAGATTTTAGCCACATAATACAGGATAACTATACTAAAAACAATGCACCAAAGGGAACAGAAACATAGAATTTGTTTCCTGTCAATGAGACACTTTGCTCTAGTGGTGTTGCCTTGTAGGCTCCCAGTGTATGAGGAGGCTCTTGGCCCTCATATGACTGCTGAACTGGGGTGGAGACTGTTATGTAGGGACACTCCACTCCAGAGGAGGGAGTTGGAATGTAGAGGGGGTAGAGGGTTGAAGGAAAGGTCTGGGAGGGGTGGAAAGAGGGCACTGTGATAAAGATGTAACTTGAAATAATAAATGAACATTTAAAAATACACTCAAAAATATGGTTAATGATATTGGTTTCTGTAAATTCACTATTCTGAAGTAATTCATCATAGCATATAGAATGTACTGAAATATCTGTGCTTTCTGATAAAGTGTAAATGAGCTCATCAATAAAGTCAAATAGACAAAAATGATTCTTCTGTTTCAATTATCATAAATATAATCAGTATGAATAAAGAGAAGCCATTATTTTGTGCAGCAATATTTTTCAATTATATCCTCAGCAAAAATGAATATATTACAACAATTCTACACACTAAAATGAAATGTCCTGTCATAAACATGCACTAATGATACTTTCATTCCTCCATCAGATGTGGATCAGTGTGTGAAGTGTCCAGAGGACCAGTTTGCCAACACAGACCAGAACCATTGCATTCACAAAGCTGTCATCTTTCTGAGCTATGAAGACCCCTTGGGGATGGCCCTTTCTTTAATGGCCTTGGGCTTCTCTGCCTTCACAGCTTTGGTTCTTGGTGTCTTTGTGAAGCATCACAACACCCCCATTGTGAAGGCCAATAACCGCAATCTCACCTATATCTTGCTCATCTCACTCATCTCTTGTTTCTTCTGCCCCTTGCTCTTCATTGGTCATCCAAACTCAGCCACCTGCATCCTGCAGCAAATCACATTTGGAGTTGTGTTCACTGTGGCTGTTTCCACTGTTCTGGCCAAAACAATCACTGTACTTCTCGCTTTCAAAGTAACAACCCCTGGAAGAATGGTTAAATACTTCCTGCTTTCTGGGGCATCAAACTACATCATTCCTTTCTGTACTCTCATACAAGTTATTCTGTGTGCAGTCTGGCTAGGAACTTCTCCTCCCATTGTTGACATTGATGCACACTCTGAGCCTGGCCACATCATCATTGTTTGCAACAAGGGTTCAGTCACTGCCTTTTACTGTGTCCTGGGATACCTGGCCTGCTTGGCCCTGGGAAGCTTCACTGTGGCTTTCATGGCCAGGAATCTTCCTCATACCTTCAATGAAGCCAAGTTCCTGACATTCAGCATGCTGCTGTTCTGCTCTGTCTGGGTCACTTTCCTCCCTGTCTACCATAGCACTAAGGGCAAGGTCATGGTTGCTGTGGAGATATTCTCTATCCTGGCTTCCAGTGCAGGGATGCTCGGATGCATCTTTATTCCCAAGTGCTACATAATTTTGTTAAAGCCAGACAGAAATTCTCATCAAATGATCAGGGAGAAATCATCTTCCTATACTCACATTTCATAAATTCCAACAAATTTCATAAATTCTAACAAATGTCTAGTTGGTTCATATTTAAGAAATATTTGATTTACAATGATAGAGTTATGTGTTTTTGAATGACTCTCACTGTTTCATCTCAAGATGGTGTCTAGCAGTATCATGCCTATTAGAGTTATCTGCATTCTCTCCTAGAATCTTCTACAATGTTTTGAAATAATGTTCTTCTTTGCTGGCAGGTGGTAAGAGAATCCTTATCCATGCAACGAGTTAGAGGAGTAGAACATAGAATAGGAATATTTTTATTAACAGATAAAATATGACCTAAGATGGATTGATTTTGCACTTATTAAAATCATATCCTTCTGTAATGGAGGACCCAGTTTAATAATCAGACTAGTCACAATACTGTTAACAAAATTTGAAACAAAAGGTTATAAGGATCATATACCCTCTATTGTGCTCCAAAGTTACCCCAACTCACATGTGCACATAACAGCCATCCCCTACACACAAACATGAAATGTAGCTATTTAAAAATATAGAAGAATGTTACAAAGACTTTATACTGGGATTCTGCTTTTCAATCTTTTCATAAGGTTGGACTAGGTCACTCTTCATGCATATCACATAAGAATCTTCAAAAAAACAAGGGAAGAGCTGCTTGTTAAAATGATCTCTTCTATGTGTGAACTTTAGATGACTCTGACCATCAATTCTCTGCATATGTCATATTACTATAGAAAGAAAACAGGAGTATTAATACAACTTAATATTTATCTTGCCTAGTATAAAGTAGGAACTTAATATTATGATATTAAAGTATTATGTAGAATATTTAGTTTATGTAGAAACTACCAATGATGGTTTATTTGTGCTATAAATATCTCTGGGAACAGGTTTTAAGTGTTAGATTTCTTTTGTCAAAAAATATTTTTATCTATTCTTGTATAAGGGTTTTAAAATATGCAAGCAGTTACCATAAGGACCTGAATCCAGCTTTGAATCCCAGGAACTACATTTGAGATTCTGTGAGCTGTCATGTGGATGCTGGAAGGTGAACTGAGGTCCTTTTGAACACCAGAGAGTTCTCTTAAGTGTCCCTTGTTCCAAGTCATTTGTTACAAGCATATCTGCAGGATGCTTGCTTCTTTGAATGACTGAGTTGAAGTTCAGGAACATAAAGGAAAATCTAGTAAGAGAACATGACCTTCCCTTCTAGTCATGCTGAGTCCTTCCCTCTAACATTCTCTCCCTACATGTACTGCAACCTTTAGGAAATGACATGCACCATATGATCTGACATCAATATTTGTGAAATTTTAGTTGGATTTCTAGTGATTTACACTGTTAACTTGTAGATGTTGGCATGGTTTAACGTATAAGAGGACTAGCTATTCTTGCAGAGTAGCAAAGTTTGATTTGCTGCACCCATATCATGGCTCACACCTGAGAATAACTCAAATTTTAAGAAACTTGAATTCCATAAGCAACAGGTAAGTATGTGATACTCATAAACATACTTACACACACACACATACACACTCACATACATATGTATATATATACATTCAGGCAAAGCTCTCTTAAACATAAAACTAATTATGTAGTCAGGGAATATATGTTATTATAATAGCTGTTTGAAAGTTTTAAAAATTAATACGAAAACTCTGGTGTGCCAGGACCCAGACACCTAATTGCATTTTATTTTGAAATTTTATGCTGTTTATTGAATATGTTTTCTCAGACAATAGATGTAGATCAAATTTAACAAAACAGTCAAATAGTCATAAATTTCAGAAAGACAGTACTAATGGGTGGAGTGCATATGGAAGGTATTCAGACAGGTAAATGGAAGTAAGAAAATTATGCACCCATATTTTAACATCAAAAGCAAAAATGTAGAATAATGAAAGTAAGCTATAAAGTAACTAAGTCTCAAAAATAAGCTTTATATGGAAAGCAACAGTTACACCAAGTGCCTTTTCTTGAACATGAGTTTGGAATTCTATTATTTCTCTCAAACAAGATGAAATTGATAAAGTCATCAGGAGATAGATGGAATATTCAGGGACAAATATGGGCAGTCTGTGCAGAATATTTGAGATTGTGAAAGTGTAGGTAACGTTCCATTTGAAAAACTCCTGACATAAGAAGTGAATCTAGAGACATAATTTAGCCTGAATTTGTAATGTCAACATCTTCAAAATAAAACACAAAAATCACTACTCATCATGGTCCATCTATCCATAATATCGCAAATGGAATATCTTCCTTGAAGAATACCTTGTGCTTCATTGAAATATGTTATTTAACCAGAATCAACTAGTTGAATGAGTAATTATGAATAAAGCCTGAAAGCAAGAGTTAATAATGTTGCTTGGAGATGCTACCCAGTGGGAAAACACATTCTGCATCCCTGCAACCATGGCTACTACATTGTATAAGACTGAGAAAATGATGATGGGCTACATAGGCAATTTATATAAACACTGCTCTCAGGACTAATAGTGCTGAAGTAACGTTCATGCTTTATATACATGGAATGGTGAAATACACTCCTTTAAGCCAAAAAATTAAGTGAAAGTTCAGAGATGTCATTGAAATTTTCATAAATATGAATGTATGTATATATGTCATATATAACATGAGTGTTTGTCTAAATATATGTCTTTTCTTCACTTGCATACCTGAGGCCATATAGGACAAAAGATTTCACTTTATTTCCTGAACTAGAGTAACTCACCTTGTGTGTGTTGGGAATCCAGCTAGGTCAATGGTAGTGAAGACAGTGGTGTAAGTCAGTGAGCATTCTCTTCAGGTCCATATTTTCTAAGTCTGTTAAATATTAAAAATACATAAATTATTACTACCAGTTATGAATTTAACATTATTAATTATACTGAAGTACATAAGAATGGAAAAATAAGATCCTTAGCTGTTCTTAATATAAATTTCAACTCTATTGAAATCCATCATACCTATGAAAATAAACATGCTTTAAAAAGTGAATAAAAGTGTCTCCTGGACCTGATGCTAAGCATAGGGCTTATTGTAGAGGTGTATAGTCTTGGTGGTCTGTAGCTCAACACAGACTAGGTGGGTCTTGTGTTGGGGGCTGTATTTCAGTGGGTCCCCTGAAGTTTACCCCTTCCAGTTGTGTCCCAACTGGTACCTCAGGTCGGGGTTAGGGTTGGATGTGTTATTCCAGCCTACAGAGTCACCTGATGCTAGTTTTTCTGGTCCAGGGGTTAGGTGAGTGGTTGTGTTCCCCCCAGGGGGCTCCTCGTAGATGATCCCCAGGGCACTTCTGTGCCTCTAGGCCCTAAACTCTTCTAGTCTGAGTCACTCAGGCAGTGCACACGGGCCAAGAACACGCCACTCCAGGGGTGGAGCTGTAGATGCTGAAGATCTCATTTCTCACCAGAAGAGCCAGGTGTACTGGCTGTAGGGCCCGATATTTACTCCACAACCTTTCCACAGGACTTGAACTCAGTGGAGTTTCCAGCAGCCTTCCAAGCCAACCACCTGCCTTTCAGGCCACTATGATCTCACAATTCCTGTAGCTCTGCTGGTCTTTATTTAGATGCCAGAGCTTTCCTATAGATACTGGGCACTCAGAAATCCAGGCAGAACCTCTGTCTAGTGATTGGGGGTGCCCACCAAGGCCCAGGACACTGCACTGGTGCCAGAGACATAGCTGCTAAAGGAAGTGTATCCCACTGCTTTGTCTAGCTGCAGTGTGTTCCTCTGAGTGATTTTAAATCCAAAAGAGGGGCCTGTATGTCCAACACCAATATAGGCTAGCCCAAATATGCTTGCATCTCCCAGACATCCACTGTACTGTAGATGCAACATTGTGGTCATGCTGTTGTCCTACAGATCAGAATGTGCTGTGGTTCATGGACACAATGGATCTGCTGAGATTATACTTGTTCCCATGGCTCTGTTCCTTCTCCCCCAGTTGTCAGAATGTCTGCATGGAATCTGGAAGACCAGGAGGCTGGTGAGTACCCCTGTCTGGGGTTCAGAGCTGCTCTCTGGGTATTTGAATGGCTGGTACCCACAGATCCTTTCCTGATGATGATTCTCCTGCTATGCCAGCTTCTGCAGCATCTGCAATTTTTTTGGGTGTGTTTCTCTGAGTGTTCAAGAGTCTTACCAAGGGTCTTTTATTAGTCCCTGGGTTCACACCTCTGAGATTGTTGCTCAGCCTCTTATAACTCTTGGTGTTATACATGTTTTCCCTGCATTCAAAATGCATACATGAATTTTGATGGCTGCCACCATCTTGGAATGCTAGGAATAATCAGTTAAGGACAACCAGATAACTAAAAGTCAGCGAAAAAGAAACATATCTGAATAAATCAGGGAACTATGACTCCAACAAAATACAGTGATGCTAATATATCAAACCCTGATCAATCCCACCACAGCTGAACCATGGGAAACTGATGACAAATCTATACTTAGAAAAATGATAGAGTCCTTACAAGAAGAAGCTAAATCACTGAAAGAATATAATGAATCTTCAATTTTACAAATTAAAGCAATGGAGAATACCATTAGAGATCTCCAAGCCAACTCAGCCAAATATGAATGGGAAAGAGACAAGGCTATGAAAGATTTGAATGATTAGCAGACAAAGTCATTTAAATTGGAGCAGGAAATGTATAAAAAGAATAAAAACTTTCAGGATTTAAAATTGGAAATGGAAGCAATAAAGAAAACACAGACAGAGACATCGCTGGAGGTGGAAAACCAGGAGAAGAGAACAGGACATACACACATGAGTATCAAAAATAGGATACAAGAGATGGAAGACAGAATATCAGGTGTGGAAGAATCCATTGAAGAAATCAATGTAAAAACCAAAGAAAACAAGAAATCTAAAAAAAGATCTCGCCATACATCCACGAAGTCAAGTTCTCAGTGAAAAGATGGTACCTAAGAATTATAGTCATAGATGAAATAGAAGACTCCCAACTCCAAGGTCCAGGAAACATTTTTCAACAAAGTCATGGAAGAAAACTTCCCAAATGTAAAGAAAGAGATGCATATAAAATTCCAAGAGGCGTACAGAACTCCAAACAGATTAGACCAGAAAAGAAATTCCTCTCACCACATAATAATTGAAACTATGAATTTACAGAACAAAGAAGGAATATTAAAAGCTGTAAGAGAAAAATGTCAAGGAATGTATAATTGCAAAGCCAGCAGAATTACACGTGACTTCTCCTTAGAAACAAGCCTTGGCCTGAATTGAGCAATCTTGGCCAGTCTAAGCTAGCTCTTAATTCTATTACACAAATATGACCCCATGTATACATACATCCCCTTGGACTGCTATTCTCCATGCTATGCTGATGTTCCTTGCTATGTAGAAGGAGGTTCTTTTTTCTAACCCATGGAGTGTATCCTTTCTGCTCCTGGGTGGAAATAATTAATCCTCTGTATAAAACACAGGGTTCCTGTTCTAACCTCAGGAAGTTCTGCCTTCCTATAATCTGTCTTCCCAGCTAATTGGCCATCAGTGACTTTCATTTACCAATCAAGAGAATGCTTGCGAAGGGATGGTAACCAGATCTCAGCATTGAAATCAGCCTATCAGAAGCAGTGTCATTAGACTTTACCCCATCATCTCCCTTTTTAAGTCTGACAAAAAGCTCCTTTTCTTATAACAACACAACAATAAATACAATACAGTAACAATAAATACAATAAAAACAATACAATTAAAACAATCATGAAAAATAAATGGTGTGACATACATTCTCAATGTCCACTCCATACGTATTTGACTAGTCAACTAGGAAATATATTCTACTACATATCTCTCTTAATGAGTTTAAGGATCTATATCTAATTCAACTTCCATCCTAACTTACAATATTATCTAAATCATCTTAACCTCAAAACATCCTTTTAATTCCTAGATCACTTAAAACTTTTATTGTGAGTCTATAACTATGTAGTCTTCAATCACACCAGAAACCTGAGAAGGATAAATATATCTGAGTAGATAGGAAGTGTAGAGCAAGCAACTTCCAAAACTATGAAATGACAGACAACCAGTTGCCTAGACAGTCCCCAGTTTCTATAACATTGGAGTATCATCTTCAGCCTTCTGACCAAACATGTCTCACAGACTTAGTTGTGGAGCAGGAAGTAAGATTTACCCATTCTGTCTTTGCTGAATCAGGCTGTCAATTTACCTTCATTGAAGTTTGGTCCATCTTTGGTCTGTATGTAGTCTGTTGAGAGAGCAGAGGCATTTCTGCCCAGTTGGATTTATCTTCTGATGGAGAATTTTGATGCTCGTTGTCTCCTTCCAAATCCAATGGGAACTGTCAGGAACTGACAGTCTCATGTCAAAGAATTTTAATATAATAAAAATATCTTTAAATGCCATAATGCCATTATCTACAGATCTCTTGAGGTTTGTGAAGACCATCTATCCATTTCCATTGAGTAAACTAATACTGCTTGTCTCTAACAATTTAATATCTGATTAACTTAGAAAATATCTGAGATTAACTAATTTATATCCTAATAAAATCACAAGTTTGAATGACTATCAACTTGCATTTCCTAATTATCCTAAAGAGTTTGTGATAGTTGCTCTCAAAAGTACTAGAACTTCACATTGCAATTTTAAGAAATACATTGGTACAATATCTAATCAAAATATACCTTTAATTTTTGTATCAATATACAAAGATCTATAGGAGTAGATTCAATAATCTATCCTTTTATCTTATCAATTCTATATTATATATCCATAGTCCCTTTATTTTTTCTTTTCAAGACTTCTCCCCCATGTATTAGAGAAAGAAGGATAAAGAAAAAGAGAGGATTCCCTGAGCCTAACCTCCTACATCTTGCTTAACAAGATCATATCACAATTTGTAACCATTCTCCTTAAATGACATCTATAACCCATCAAATGACCAAAGAATCATCCACCCCACTTTTTTTTTGGATAGTATGTAAATCTCTTAAACGTGCTTCCTGCTGAATTGGGGCACAGAAAACCTGTTTGGGAGCCCGAATAAAATGAAAAAAAAAAAAAAACAAAAAACAAAAAACAAAAAAAAACCAAAAGGTTAATCAATTTAATAGTAACATTTGTTGTCCAGTCTCTACATGCTCAACAATTTGAATGTCCTGAGCAGTTTGTAGTTCGAAACTGGACTTTGGGTAGGAAAGTTCAGGGCTTTACTGAAGTTCTGTCTGGAACAGTCTTTGATTCTGGGCCATCTCAGCAACTGTTGGAAGTTGTTCTGGATGCGTATTTTTGAGGAAACAGCTATGAAGGCAGTCTATGAGGCTGGGTCATTTGGGTTACATGTCTTGTCTTCTCTGGAATCTGGTCCTGTTGTTCTGAAAATATATAATTTCTCACAAGTAACATATAGGTCTGCAATTACCAAAATACCTTGGATGTGCAGGATGTGCAAATTAATTAAGGAATTTTTTTTTTTTTTGTTCTTTGAACAGAGGAAAGACATCTGTAAGTCTCCATTCATGCCATATAAAATGATGGCATGTAATAGTATTATATATGTATGCAATACAACAAATATTTTAAATTGAAAATACATACTTACTTAGTCCATAAGACTATATGGAGTTTAAGTTTTCTCCTCTATAGTTGACATAAGTTTATTAATTGATTAAAACAGGTTCATTCTTTGTTGTTCTAGGTTTTGGTAGATTAGATTGGCCTCACACTCAAAAAGAACCTATCTGTCTCTGTCATTGTCTCCCATGTTCTGTGATCAAAGGTATGCATTTATGTATTTTTTCTTTCCTTTTATCTTTTCTTTGGAGATTTAATTTCTAGGTGGATATATTGATCTTCATTGAGACAGGGTTTCTCTATGTAGCTTGGGCTGTCTGGATTTGTTCTGTAGAGCTGTGTAGATTTGATTGGCCTAGAACAAACAAGGAACCTGTTTTTCCCTTGTCTCCAAAGTTTTTAGATCAAGGTATGAATTTAAATAATTGATATACCCTTATTAAACAATAGCATTAATTAAATAATTTTGTATTAGTTTGAGTTCCAATTCTCCCATAGAAACCCCATTCTTAAGGAGATTGGTGTTGAATGGCATGATATGCTATTTTATGTTAGCTTTTCTTAACTGTTGGTTATGGCAGGAATGCAGTTCGCATCACATGTTCTTCCCCAGCATAACTCTGGGTTCTTACATTGATTAACAGAATATATATCTTTCTCTTTCTTTCTTTCTTTCTTTCTTTCTTTCTTTCTTTCTTTCTTTCTTTCT
>CAJQZJ010032290.1:8250898-8292544 GCA_907164525.1 Lophiomys imhausi
TCTTTCTTTCTTTCTTTCTTTCTTTCTTTCTTTCTTTCTTTCTTTCTCTCTCTCTCTCTCTCTATTTGAGACAGGATTTCTCTGTGTATCCTTGTCTTGGGCTCACTTTGTAGACCAGGCTAGCCTTAAACTCAAAGAGATCAGCCTGCTTCTGCCTCCCAAGTGCTAGGATTAAAGGTGTGCACCACCACACCAGCAATTAACATATCTCTTTTAGGGGCAAAATGCCTCTTGAAACCAATTTCCAGTGGGAGCCCCAAACATAAGGAGACTGGCTTGTGACCCCTTTCTCTTCATGTAAATTTAAGATTATGTGTATTTATCCATTAGTTCAGTAAGAACATTATTAAAATTAACATCAAGGAAAAATGTCTCATTTTTGTATTCTAGACTGTCTTTCCTAAGCAGCTTTATATTCTCAGCAGGGTTCCCACCTGATTTTATTTTTTAAACCAGGCTGTTCTAGAATTCAGAGATATGTGTGTTTCTTACTCTAGTGTGATGGGATTAAGTGTGTGTGTGCCAGTACCACCTTGATCAAATATTTCTCTTAAATCCCAGATATTAGTAATTCTGTAACCCAGAGATCAACTTTTAACTTTTGCAACAATTCGAAATCTGCACAAAATCTTAAAAAATCTCTTATGTTTTAGCAATGCCAACCAGAAAAATAGCTTTCTATCTCCCAGTATAGGAAAATCAAAGACATCTAAACAAAAATCATCCAAGAAAACAAGAACATTCCAAAAACTTTAGTCTAATCATGCCATCACATGCTGCAATTAAAGTTTTGTTCATTATTCCTTGGATTCTAGTTTCGACTGTTATTCCTTGGTGGGACTTTACCAGATACTCTTAACAAGCACCTAGAAGCCAGGGAGCTGTGAGCTCCAGCTGTCATCAATTTTGTGTTAAATATCAGGAAGTGTCTCCCTCCTTCCCACATTGTCATTGTCAGTAACTTAGCATTCCATCTGTAAGCTATTTTCTCTAAGCCTATCTTAGTCTGATCTTTCTCAAAAATGATAATCAGAACCACAATTGTCAGTGTAAAAATCATTTGCATGCTAAGAGAAACAAACTCAATTGGAATCCAAACATATTGAGGCATTATGAATTCCTCCATTTTTAATCTATGGCAGTTAAATCTGCTCTCAAGCTGTTTAGAAGGCTTCTGTTTCTTTAGTACATAAGGAGAGCTAAGCTTTCCACCTTTGCTGCAAGGCAGTAGCTTTTGTTAAGGAAGTCGCTCCTTTGAAATGTATTTGAGTTCGGCTCCCACCTCTTTGGGTAAGAAACTACCTTTTACCTTCTTAGGCTGTAAGCACGGATTCTAATTGCCACATTGGGCACCATTTGTAGAAATAATTAATTAAATTACATTGGGCGCCATTAGTAGAAATAATTAA
Source organism: Lophiomys imhausi (assembly GCA_907164525.1). Classification (NCBI taxonomy): domain Eukaryota; kingdom Metazoa; phylum Chordata; class Mammalia; order Rodentia; family Muridae; genus Lophiomys; species Lophiomys imhausi. Next base: position 8,252,308 of record CAJQZJ010032290.1, read on the forward strand.
TTAAATTGTTTACCAATATTTATATTATCGTTAATTGATTTGACAGCCATTAATCCTTAACCAGCCATTATAAATGAATACACAAAGACAGTGGATGGATTTTAACAAGCCTTGGCCTGATTTGAGCAATCTTGGCCCATCTAATCCAGATCTTAATTCTATTATCCAAATATGACCCAATATATACATATCTCCCCTTGTACTGCTATTCTCAATGCTATGCTGATGTTCCTGGACATATGGAATGAGGTTAGTTTTCTAAACGATGGTGTATGTCCTCCTTCTTCCTGCTCCTGGATGGAAATAATCCTCTGTGTAAAACACAGGGTTCCTGTTCTAATCTCAGGAAATCTGCCTTCCTATACTCTTTCTGCCCAGCTAATTGGTCATCAGCAACTTTTATTAACCAATCAAGAGAATGCCTCAGACATGGCAATAACCAGATTTCAGAATTGAAATCACCCTATAAGAAGCAATGTCATTAGACTTTCACCCAAAACAGACTACTATACCCAGCAAAAGTTTTCTATCAACATAGATGGAGAAAAAAAGATATTCCATGACAAAACCAAATTTAAACAGTATCTATACACAAACCCAGCTCTACAGAAGATCCTGGAAGGAAAATTCCAACTTAGAGAAGACGAAGCAATAAAACTCCACTGCAGCCAAATGAAAAGAAACATTCAACCACGACCTACATCAAAATAACAGGAAACAACAACCTTTGGTCCTTAATATCACTCAACATGAATGGACACAACTCATGAATAAAAAGAAACAGGCTTATAGAATGGATCCATAAACAAGACCCATCATTTTGCTGCATACAAAAATGCATCTCACTAACAAAGATAGGCTCTATCTCAGAGTGAAGGGCTGGGAAAAGGTTTTCCAAGCAAACAGACCCAGGAAGAAAGCTGGAGTACCCAACCTAATATCAAATAAAGTAGACTTTCAACTGAAGTTAATAAAAAAAAAAAGACAGGGAAGGAAACTACATACTCATTAAAGGAAAAATTCTTCAAAATGACATCTCAATACTGAATATCTATGCCCCAAATACAAGGGCACCCACATTTGTAAAAGAAACTTTTCTAAAGCTTAAACTAAGAATCAATTCCCACACATTAATAGTGGGAGATTTCAACAGCCCACTCACAACAATGACAGATCATTGACATCCGAACCCAACAGAGAAATAATGAGACTGACCAGATGTCCTGACCCAAATAGACCTAACAGATATCTACAGATTATTTCACCCAAACACCTATTTTTCAGCACCTCACAGAACCTTCTCCAAAACTGATCACATAGTCAAACACAAAGCAAGCCTCAATAGATACAAGGAAATTGAAATAACCCCTTGTATCTTATCAGATCACCATGGATTAAAACTGGACTTCAGCAACAATAGAAATAACAAAAAACCTACATATTCTTGGAAACTGAACATCTCTCTACTCAATGACCACTGGTCAGAAAACAAATAAAGAAGGAAATTAAAGACCTCATCATAAGGTTGGACATACTAAATCTACTAGAAGAGAGAGTGGGGAAAACCCTCGAACTCATTGGCACAGGTGACAACTTCCTAAATAGAACACCAACAGCTCAGGCTCTAAGAACAACAATCAATAAATAGGACCTTATGAAACTTAAAACTGTCTGTAATGCAAAAGAAACTGTCATTCTAACAAAAAGGGAACCTACAGATTGGGAAAAATCTTCACCAACCCCACATCTGACAGAGGGATAATATCCAAAGTTTACAGAGAACTCAAGAAATTAAATGCCACGAAACCAAATAATCCAATCAAAAAATGGGGAACAGAGCTAAACAGAGAATTAACAAAGGAGGAATCCCTAATGCCCGAGAGACACATGAAGAAATGCTCAGCATCCTTAATCGTCAGAGAAATACAACTTAAGAAAACTCTGAGATTCCATCTCACACCGGTCAGAATGGCTAAGATCATCAAATGACAGACAGTACATGCTGGCAAGGTTATGGAGAAAGTGGAACACTCCTCCATTTCTGTTGGGTGTGCAAGCCTGTACAACAACTATGGAAATCAGTCTGGCGATATCTTAGAAAACTTGGAATAGCTCTACCTCAAGACCCACGACGCATACCACTTCTGGGTACACATCCAAATGATTCCTCACCAAACCACAAGGGCATTTCCTCACCTGTGTTCATAGCAGCCTTATTTGTAATAGCTAGAAACTGGAAACAACCCAGATGGCCCTCAACCAACGAAGGGTTTAAAAACTTTGATACATTTACAGAATGGAATACTACTCAGCCACCAGAAACAATGAAATCATGCAATTTGCTGCCAAATGTATGGAACTAGAGAAGCTCATCCCAAGTGAGCCCACAAAGACTCAGAAGGATGCCCATGGCATCTAATCACTTATAATCGGATTTACCCATAGAATACAGGAAAATTGTGCTACAACCAATGCACCAAAGGGAACAGGAACATAGATTTTGTTTACTCTCAATGAGATACTTTGCCCTAGTGTTGCTGCCATTTAGGGCGCCAGTGTATGAGGAGGCTCTTGACCTTCAAAAGACTACTGAACTGGGGCAGGGAACTGTTATGTAGTGACACTCCACTCCAGAGGAGTAGAATGAAAGTTGTATCTGGTAGAGGGTGGGAGGGTAAGGCTGGGAGGGGTGCAACAAGGGAACTGGGATGAAGATGTAACCTGAAGTTATAAATAACTATTAAAATAAATGAATAAATAAATAAATAAATAAATAAATAAATAAATAGAAGAAACCTAAAAGAGGTCTGAGTCATTTACTAAAATTATACATGGCCCAAAACAAGCTTTCATTGAATTCTACCATAGATTGGCTTCAGATATAAATAGGATAATATCAGATTCTGTAGTCAGAAAAATACATATTGAATCTTTGGCTTTTTATAAGGCTGACTCATAATGCAATTGGGTCACTAGACCTTTAAAGCAAGATTAACAACAGTAACGGAATGTATTAGACATACATCTGTCACTGGATCTCACGTTTAGGATACTAATATGATACGGGAAGTAATTTCTGAAGGTCTTAAGAAAAATCAAAATAGCAGATGTTTAAATTGTGGAAAGAAAAGTCATTTGAGAAGGGATTGTATGTAAGGTATTGATAGAAGCAATGTTTCTTCTAGAAATAAACCAAAAGAAAGGTCTCAGCCTTCTGGAGTATGCATACTCTGTGGCAATAGATGGAATTACTAATGAATGCAGATCAAAAAGTGAGAGGCAAAGAAACCTTTTGCCATCAGGAAAACTCTTAGGGGGACTCCCAGACCTCAATACCAAATTTGATTTAATCATTCCCTGATAGATTTGGAGAAATTCACCCACAAAACAATTAGAAGATTTAATACCTTTGTGCAAAACATAACACTGTATTGATGTGAGCAAGATAAGACCATATTCATCAGATGAAATAAAATATCTTTGGAGATCAGAAAACAACTATTTTGCAAATTGCTATAAATGATCACAGACCAAAGGTATAAAGAAAAATAAATGGCATTGAAATTGAAGATTTAGAGATAAAGGAGAAGATGTAACAGCAATTTCACCAAACTCTTAACATCCAGATTCATGGGAGATGAACTTTATCTCAGACAAAACAAAGTGTCAGATTATTGTAGTGCATGCTCTTCCCCCTAACACCAAACTCCCAAATGTAAGACTAGACTCAAAATATATTTACAAATATCCATTTCATACAACTAGACTGGTTCCTTGTTAACTTGTAAGTTAATTAACTCATTTATTCTAGTCTTAATTCTGCCATATGGCTTGTTATCTCTGCTCAGGTATCACACATGTGCCCTCCTCCATGGTCAAGATGAAACATCCAACACCTGGCATTCTCCAGACACATCTCTGCCTAATGGATGATCACCTTCTATTCTACCTTTTCCTATGGGACATAGACATTTTTATTAGCAGGTGATGTGTGCATATATTACATGAGATATACCTTCTACACTAGATGGGCTGAGTGCATTTGTCCAGGACAAATAGGAAAATTAAAGCCACATCTGACTAATATTCCCATGAACTTTTGGGGAGGTGATTTGTTGCAGAAATGGAAAACACAAGCTAATACTCCTCCAAACTCAGCAACAAAACATAAAATAAAGAATGCTTCTGAGAAAAATATTATGAAGTATCATAAATAACATAAACTACATGTGTTGGTCTTTCAAAGGTAAAATAATTCTAGCTTTAAAATGATAAACTGAGAATCTTGTGTTGCTGGATCAATGGCTTATGACAAAAGAAATCTTACAAGTACTAAACAGTGGGTAAAGGAACAGTTAAATGGTCAACACACTGAAGAATCTACCATCCCATGGAATTTCCTTATGTTTGTTATAAAAAAGTAGTCAAGAAAATGAAGGAAGTTAACCAATTTAAGAGTCATAAATAATATGATTCAGATTCCAGGCTATTTGCTGGTTTTAAATAGCCTGTAATCTCATTGCCTTCATTGATACTTAAGTTACAGTAGTAATTGATTTAAATCATAGCTTATCGCAATCCCTTTTCATAATCATAGTAGGGAAAGGTTTTTTTCTCATTATATCCTCATAATAATACTTGTACAATAAGGAGATATAGTTGGGAAGTCTTACCAAAATAAATGTTAAACAACCCTAACTTGTGACACTATTTTGTAGAAATAATTCTTAAGCAGTTTCCTCAATCTAAGTTTTATTATTTTTTATAATAATTTATTTTTTATTTCTTCAAGTTACATCTCAATCACAATCCCCTCCCTATTCCCCCCTCCAGTCCCACCCTTCCACCCTCCTCCCACTCAACCTCCATCCTCTTCCCTTCTTCTTCTTTTTTTTTTTTTTTTAGTTTAAGGTATTTCTTTTTTCCCCCCAACAGTTCTCCCTTTCAGTCCAAAAAATGGTTTTTTTCTTATAACTATAAATACAATACAAAACAACAGAAATAAATAGGCCACAATTATAAGAGTTATATGGCTTAGCATACATTCCCAATGTCCACTCCATATGTATTTGGCACCTGACTTTAACAATCTACTATCTAACCATCTCCATGAGTTTAAAGTTCTATATCTAACTCAGCTTTCATACTAACTTGCCTCATAATTTTAAAAATATCTTCTTAGATCCAGAACACCCTCTTGATTCCTAAACAACTCAAAATTTAACTATGAGACTCTAGCTATCTATTCTTCAACCACCTCAGAGACCTGAGAGGGATAAGGTGATAACTTACTGTCTGATTCAGATACTTGTACCTTAGGAAAAATGTTTTATGAAGTAAAGAGAATTTTGACTTGCTGAGGGTTGTGCATTTCTCCTGAAAAAAAAAAATACAAAGAAGAGACTCTATCAATTATCTAGGATATAAGATAGGTTTATAGATGTTTGGAACACAGAAAATAAAAATTTGTAGAGATCAATTACAAACTGTTAATGATTTTCAAAAATTGCTGGGATATTAACTGACTATGGCTTACAATTTGATTAAAAACTCAAGAGTTATGTGATTTATTTCAAACATTACAAGGTGATAAGTACTTAGATATTACAAGAAAATTATCAGCTGATACTGAGAGAGAATTGGCTCTGGCAGAAAATAAATGAAATGATGCACATTTGGAATGTTTGGATCCAAACTGGACTGTATTTATTTTTTGCCCAATACTCATTCTCTCACAGGAATCCTTATGAAGAGAAAATATAATATGTTAAAATGGAAACTTAGCATACAAAAAGAGTAAAAAATTAAAGATCTATGCAGAAACGTTTTTTGAATTAACTCTGAAAGGAAAAATTAGACTTTGTCACTGAGTAGGCATACACCCAGCAGAAATCATGGTATCTTTTCCTAATGCTGAAATTTCATCACTATATACTGAAAATGAACATTGGGAAAGAGCTTGCAGTAACTTTTTGGAGAAAATAACCCCAAAGCAAGATACTTCAGTTTTATAAAAAAGGAACTCACTAAATTCTTCCTTGAACAATAAAAGGGACAAGAATTTCTGGAGCTCCTACATTACATACTGACAAAAATATATCAGGAAAGTCATGTTTTGCATCAGGAGAAATAGGTAAAATTGTTTAGAGGCATTATGATTCAGTTGAAAAATCATCCTTATGGTATTATGTGATTTTCCTAAATCTCTTAATGCAGTTATTAACGCTCACCAAACAGAAAGAGTTGTTTTACATATTGAAACGCAGAACACATTCAGGATGATTCAGAATGATCTTCACTATTTGTTCAACTACAACAAGTATTTAGAAATGGAAATCATTCCTTGTATATAATGCCTATCAAATCCCATATGGTTCTACAAGGCCCTCTACCACATAGTAATCATGAAATTGATGAGCTATGAGTAGGAAATGTGCTATAAATTTCAGAATTTCGTAAGAAACACCATCATAACAGGAAAGGTTTATAAAGCATTTTTTCTATAATTTGGCATCAAACCAAGGAAAATGTAAGGCAATATCCTACTTTGTATAACCAAACTCCATTACATGCAGCATGTCATCCAAAAGGTATGCAAAGAAGTGATGTTTGGCATATGGCTGTGTTCCATTTTGTGGAGTTTGGAAAATTTTGTGCACCATACCATACATATATATTGAGGATTTCTATGGCAACGGTTTATGTTCTGAAAAGGCTGATTCTGTAATTACACATTTATTAGAAATTTTGAATATTGTGATGATACCTGTACAAATAAAGACTGACAATACACCAGCATATGTCTCTGGTAAAATGAGACAGGTTGTGTTTGTAATTACAATATAAAGCACATTACATGTATATCACACAATCATACAGGACAAGCAGTTTGAGAACTGCATATTGATAGGAAATTGTACATTCATACAAAATTAAAGCTAACTCTCTGAAGGTATTGTACCTATGAAGTTCTTAAAAGTGCAGTGTGAAGTGCTATGACTTTTGACAGCAAAAATTCTTTAGGATAATTAAGAAATGCAAACTAATCGAGAAAATGGTGAACATTGATCTCTGCATAGCATAGAACATTCTCCAAAACTGATCATATACTCCTACAAAATAAGTGCCATCACATGCAAAAAAATTTTAAAAATAAATCACTGCATCCTATGCAAATCTTTGATTACAGCTGAATATAAACCACAAAAACAGAAAGCATACAAACTCTTGGAAACTGAACAGTTTTATATTGAATAAAAAGGGGGTTAAGACAGAAATAAAAAATGAAAGACTTTCTAGAAATCAAGGAAAATGATTACATAACACATCCAATATTGTTTAACCCAATGATATTTAATGAAACATGAAAGTTCATCTTGGTGGTGGTCAAACATGCCTTTAATCCCGGCCCTTATGAGGTCAGGAGAGAAGATTCTCTGAGTTTGAAGACAGCCTAGTCTACAGAGCAAGTTCCAGAAAATCCAACGCTATACAAAAATCCCTGTTTCCATAAAACCAAACTACAGAGTCATGTTCATATCATTAAGTACCTACATTTAAAAAATGGAGTGATATCATAGTAGTTATTTAACAGGACACCAGAAAGCTCTAGAACAAAATGAAATAATGAACCCAAGAGAAGAAGACACTGAGAGTCATAATCAAGCTGTGGGATGAAATCAGTAAAATAGAAACAAAGAGAATAATACAAAATGAATCAAGAAAAAAGGGAAAGTAAACATGGTAGGTAAATGCTCTAAGCTAAACAACTGTGGAGAGAGTATTTTCAGGTTATAAATTCAGAAATTAAAAGTGGGGCTTAACAACAGAAACATGAAATCGAGATAACCATTAAGATATACATTAAAACCTATGCTACATAAAATATAAAATACAAATGATATGGATATTTCCCTCAATACATACCACTTACAAGAGTTAAATCAAAATCAGATAAAAATTTATGCATAACTCTACATGATGGTGAATAGAAGCAGTCATTAAATTATCCTAAGCAAAAAGCCCAAAAACAAATAAATTTTGCAAAAAAAATCTTTCAAACTTTCAAAAACATAATGGAATTAATCCTAAATTATCCCAAAAAGGAGAAACAGAAGGATCATTGCTCAATTCATGTTATGTGGTCACAGTCACAATCATACACAAACCACAAAAAGACCAACCCGAGAAAGATATTACAGAATAATTGCACTTACAATCCTTGATACAAAAATACTCAATAAAATGCTTGTAAGCTGAAATCAAGAACAGATAAAACAAATCAACTATCATTATCAAGTACACTTTACTCCAGAGAGGCTAGGAAAGAACAATATACAAAAATCAAGTAATGTGTGTGTGTTTGTATGTTTGTGTATACATGTACACTCCTGTCTATTTGAATAAAGTAGTAGATGTATTTTTGAGAATTGAAAATGCCTGAAGGATTTGGGGGTAGGATACTAATGTGAATGAAGGGGGAAAAGATACAGAAGAAAATCACAGTTGTCTCATAAATTGAACACACTGTTCATAAAATGTTCAGGAAGCTGCTTGAAATGTGTGAATACAATAAAAAGATTAACAACAGATGTGGCTGTCAGAGGGTTAAATGTCAGGAAAGTATATGCTCCACATGTGTGAGCATTCCATAATGAAACACATTTTACTGTATATTAATTTAAGATGAAGCAGTAATTATTACACACAAGCAAAACTGGAAAGTAGGGTGAATCTGAAAAATTGAAAATTTCATTTACACTCATGAAAGATGAATCTTCTAAGTTTTCTTATGAAAGAATTTTCATGTGACATCCTTCTGTATCCATATCTTAGCATCCCAGGAAAGAGGTACTTGTCCATTGATATGTTAAACGCTGATTTTTGAATATACAGCCAAATCTAGGAAAGAAGAGTTGTCCTGTTTGCCTCATGTCAAATGCTAAATATGACATATGAAGACAAGGATAGAAACCTGGGAAAATGTTGTGTCTTCTCTGTAGCAAGAGTGCAAAGGCCTGTGGAGAAAGTTTTTCAACAATATTCTGAATACACAGTAAGCGCTTTTTAATTTTCCTTGTAAATATCACCATGAATATTTCCTGAGAGTTCTGAAGTGGAGGAGCAGGACAATGCTATCAGTCATCTATATTGTTTTAACTTTCAAACCACAAAACAACTGCAAATACTTTTAGATACTCAATGCTATTTTACTGCTTCAAATTGAACAAGAGATTTTTCTCAGTTACCCTTCCACTTATAAGTCTGAGAGCTGAGTAAAGAAAGTATTCTACCTTTATCTTCTAAATATATCCCTCCTCATGATAGTTTCTATTGTACAGTAGTCAATGATGTCCTATTTAAAGAATCTATATAAAATTTAAGTGCGTTTTGTCCTAGTTATGTGTAAACAAATAACAATTAAGTCAGCTGATGGTCCTTCAGTCAATATCTATCTCTTAGTTCATGTGCTGGGGCCACTAATGTTAGTTAAATGCCTAGGTGTGGAGAGTTTTCACATAAGTACTCAGGTACTATCTCAAATTTCTTGCATCTGTCTCCCCCTCTACATTCTGAAGCTGTGCCTAGGTTTAACATAAGAGAACTGTCCAGAGTGAACTTCATATTTTCCTCCATACTTGACTTGTATTCATATATAACCATATGCTATTAAGTTTATGAAGTCCTTTTTTTCACACTCTTTGTAAATAAGGAATGTGTGGACTCTAAATGATATGTTTTTCATTATTTGGAAAGTGAGGTTACTACAAATAGCAATGACTACTTATTTCTCTTGTCACTTGCCTGGGTGTCAGCTGTGGCATGTGGCACTTGGTGAACATGAGAATATGAGTAGAGTATTTACCTACTACTTCATCTTTGCTTCTATTTAAGATGCATATGTCTTCTTGCTTTAAGTCTAAGTTGTTTATTCTCAGGCACATTTTGAAATTAAGCCTTCTTTTTCTCTTCAAACAAAATATTGAGTATAGCTGCATATCTTAAAAATACAGGCATTATATATTATTTGATTTTATGGATTGCTCAGAGTTCTTTTCAAATACAACACTTTAAACCACTAAACCAATCTGACTGCTCAAGTAATTGTTGTACCTTAATGTTAAGTGTGCATGACATAGTGTTTGAGTTGAACAAGTTCCAGTCTCAAATTTGTTTTACGTGTTTCTGACATTTTAATGACACATTATGCCCCTCCATATTGATAAGGTATGTTCTATAAAGGCTTATACTTGTACATAAAAATGTCACACACACATGCATGCAGGCAGACATACATAATTCAGCAAATGTAACTCTGGTATTTGAGTTTATTTGAAAGTCAAACTTTTAAAAGGGAGTTTCATCTTGGAATTGATAAACCATGAAGAAAATGCAAATAACTTGGTGATGGATATGAAAGGATATATTCACTATATTGCCCTTTAATTAAAATGAACTGTAAGTGTAGGAGCCAAATGTTAGCCCAGGAAGTCTACTGTACACTCATCAGTCTTTCCTCTACTGCATTCACTTAATTTCATGTGAGAATACCAAAAACACAATGGCTCACACATCATGTGTATTCTATATATTTCTCAATTTCAAAATGAATGTGTGATCACATTACTGTCTGATCAAAGCATATGGTCATTTCTTTACCATCTTAGCTAGGATGCAAAAACTAGAGAATAAAAGGCTTTTAATGGAAGATGATCATAACACATCTCATTCATGGGAGATGACTGCTCATGAAATTTTAAAGGTTTTGCAAGCATCCAGATTCTTATGTCATCTCAACCTTATTGCACATTTGTTTCAGTCCTTAGGGGTGAGGGCACTATCACCCAGTACAGGATTGTCTTTGAATTGACTCCTATTTGTACCTGTATATCTTTGTCAATAATAAAAACTGTTACCTTTCACAGAATGCATACTGAAAACCATAAGTTTTCTCTGGCCTTGAGATTTAGCATGGATGAAATCAATGAGGAATCCTCATTTTCTATCAAATACAGTATTTGAGATCCCATAAAAGAGTTGTACTAATAACTTAGAATTGAACAGTCTCATTCTTACAACCTTACAAGATCATCATACTCTCCCTAATTATATCAATGAGGAAGACACTGTGTGTATAGTGATCCTTACAAGGTTAAATTTGACAACAACTGTGACACTTCAGACAACCATGGACATCTATACATCTCAGTAGGTGAGATTTTGAGGGTTTCCATCAAAATCTGGTGGAAATTGATGAAATCTGGACTCCATTGGTGCCATTCCCAGATGCTAAGAACAGTGTAAGGAGACTGGACCTTGAGGTCTAATGTCAATCTCTGTAGTTCAAGGGCACTCTTCAGAGACATAATAGGGCTTACATATTTCCTTATTTAAAATATATATGGTAGAAGAAGTAATAGCTAATGGGGTTTCTAGAATTATTTGCAAAAAAAAGTGTTTAGAAGTTCTTAGGCATGCATTAGCCTTATCCTCCTGCCTGTGTTCTAGTTCCTTCAGCTTACTTATGGAGCTTTCCATCCTGCCTTGAATGATCATGAACAATTTCCTTATCTATATCAGATGGCCACAAAGGACACATCTCTTGCCCTTGCCCTGACCTCTTTCATAATTTATTTCAGTTGGAACTGGGTTGGGCTGGCCATCTCAGACAATGATCAAGGAATCCAATTTCTCTCAAATTTGAAAACAGAGATGGAAAAATATACAGTCTGCTTTGCCTTTGTGAACATGATCCCAGTCAACATGCCTTTATACATGTCAAGAGCTTAAATATATTACAAAGAAATCCTGATATCATCCACAAATGTTGTTATCATTTATGGTGACACAGACAGTACTCTAGCTTTGAGCTTTAGAATGTGGCAATCTCTAGGTATACAGAGACTATGGATCACCTCCTCACAGTGGGATGTCACTACTAGTATGAGAAACTTCACATTTGACAAGTTCCATGGGACTCTTTCGTTTGAACACCACCATGCTGAGATCTCTGGTTTCAAAAATTTTGTCCAGATATTGAACCCTCTCAAATACTCAGATGAGTTTCTGGCAAACATGGAATGGATGTACTTTAACTGTGAAGTTTCAACATTGAATTGTAAGACACTGAAGAACTGCTTATCCAATGTCTCATTGGAATGGCTAATGGTAAAGACTTTTGACATGGTCTTTAATGATTTCAGTTGTGACATATACAATGCTGTATATGCCATGGCCCATGCTTGCCATGAAATGATTTTCCGACAGGTAGATAATCAGCCCATGAATAATGAGAAAAGACTGAATTCTGACTGCTCAAAGGTACTGATTCTTCTATTAGATCATACTCGATGTTGTAAATGTGCTAGTCTTAAGAGTCCCTTAGACTTCCAAACTAAGTAGACTAGGAATTATTTTTCAAAATAGTAAGATTAATGATCATGTTCTTCTGTTAAGGACATTAATATAAATGGTGGTATAAAATGTCAATTGCTAGGTAACTGAGTAGAATGCATAATTTGTCGATGAAGATCAGCAATTTTGCAGCATAATGCTAGAATGTCACCACACCTTTTCTAAAACCGAAAACATAATCAATCCATCCTCATGAATCCTCTCAGTGATGAAAAGATGAGCCTTTGTTCATCAATTGTCCAATATGTTTTAATCAGCATAGGATTATTTTCACAATAGTTCTCAACTAAAGTTATCCACACTGTAGTCGAGAGGACCTACTTGTTGCTCTGAGATTATTGACATGGGAAGTAGTGTGGGGATTGAGTTCATTACATACATGTGTATTCATGTATGCAAATGTATGTTTTTTGCTGTGCATATGTGTAAGTTTCAGTGTATGTTTATCTGACTGTCTATGGAAGTTAACATAAATTTGTCTGTGTGTCAATGTCTTTCTCTACTGGTGATTTTCTGCATGTGTGACCTCCTATGGGTACTTATTGGTGAATTTGTGTGCTTGTGCCTGTGTATGTGGGTTTTTGTGGTTCTGTGTATTTTTCTCTGTGTATATATGTGCTATGCTGTATCTGTATGCTGTATGTATGTATGTCTTTGCATGTGAGGTAAACTTGTCTGTGCATCAATGTCTTTCTATGTGGCTGTTTTTATGTTCTCTCTGTCTGTCTCTCTGTGTCTGTCTGTCTGTCTGTCTGTCTGTCTCTCTCTCTCACACACACACACACACACACACACACACACTTTCTGAATGTGTGTGCCCCTGTGTGTTTTTTTTAGTTTCTATGTCTGTGTCTTTGTTTTTTGATGCATGTGTCTGTCTCTCTGTTTTTGCCTGTTTGTTGAGATGTGTTTGGTCAGTTTGTTCAGGTATGTGTGTGTAAACAAGTGTGTGTCTTTACTATGTGTGTATTTCTGTATGGATGTGAGCTCTCTGTGTGGAGATATGTCTGCATGTGTACATATTGTAAAGCTATTATTGGCTTCTGAATTCATGTCTGTGTCTGTGTTTGATACCCTTCTCTGAAAGGGCTACAGTAATAAGAACCTTATAATGTTTTATTTATTCTTTGGGTTCATTGAAAATTTCTCCCATGGATACATTCAATAAAGTTGTCTTTAAGATGAAATCAGAATATATTTCTGACTTCGAGGAAGTAGAAACGCTCTATAGTATGCTGCCTGTCTTTCAGTTTCACTCCATTCTGAGGAAGACCCACTTCGTGAATCCTGTTGGAGACAGAGTGAATATGAACCAGAGAGAAAAATGGCAGGAAGAATATGACATTTTCTACATTTGGAATTTCCATCAGGGTCTTGAAATTAAGGTGAATATAGGAAAGGTTAGCCCATATCTTCCACATTGTCATCAGCTCCTTTTATCTGAAGACATGATAGAGTGGGTCACAGGAAGTAGACAAGTGGGTTTGTCCTAATTTGACCAACTTAAATTAAATTGCAGTAAACACTGACTGTCATCTGGGTCCCTCTGGATGTCCCTATGACTAGTGAAATGAAATAGATTGTCACATGAAGACCTATGTTATGGTTTTGTTTTCATTTTTGATTGGACCTTTGGTAATTCATTGAGGATTTCAGGCATTCATAAAGTGTATTTCTATCTTAACATAACTTGTTGCAGCATTTTAAGATGAATATAAACCTGTTTAAGAAAAGTCTTAGATATCATTTCCTGTATAGTAACAATCTCTTGTTACCATTTTTACTCCTACACAGTGATTTACTCTTTTAAACTGAATATCTTAAAAAACATGCTTAAAGATTCATTGTAAGCATGGAGTAAGTCAACATATGCAAGTTATTTAATTTAATTTGAAATTAATTAATTTGAAATTTCAATAATTTAAAGAATTACATTTCACAATTGTTTAAACCTTTATACAAGCATGTTCTAAATTTCCAACATCTCTATCAGTACATTCACATTTTCATGACACATTTAGATACTCAATGAAGTAGAGCTTGTTTTTATTTTCTTTCTTTTATGCAGGTATGGGTGTTTTATCTGTATGTATGGCTATATATTACCTCATGTGTGGTGTGTATGGATGACTGGAGAGTGATTCACACCTCAGGAAACTTGCCAGAGCTTCATATCATGTAATGAATGCTGGAATTCAAATTTGTGTCTTCTTCATGAGTATAAATTTTTCTTGACATCTGAGTGATTCATATGTTATAAAAGATATTACTCACTAAAGGAAAAGTCCTTGGACAATTAATTCTTACATAGTTTATTCAACCAAAAAATTATGTATCTAGTGTCCTTCTCTGTATGGGGAATAATTGGTAGTAATGAAAATTTGGCCATAAGATAATTTGTAAATAAAATATCCTATTGTGAGCCCTGGGTATATAATAAGTATGAGTTCTGATGCTGATAGTTTTGTTTTATTTCTGCAAGCTACATCTCAATCACAATCCCCTCCCTACTCTCCCCTTCAGTCCTACCCTTCCACCCTCTTCCCCTTCAACCCCCATCCTCTACATTTTTTTTTAGTTTAAGGTATATCTTTTTCCCCCCAACAGCTCCATCTTTCAGTCCAACAAATGGTTCTTTCTTTTATAACAATAAATACAATACAAAACAACAGAAATAAATAGGCCATAATTATAAGAGTTATATGGCTTAGCATACATTCCCAATGTCCAGTCCATATGTATTTGGCACCTGACTTTGAAATTCTACTATCTAACCATCTCCATGAGTTTAAAGTTCTATATCTAACTCAGCTTTCATACTAACTAGCATCCCAATTATAAAAACATCTTCTAGTATCCATTAAAGATCCCGAAATACGAAGCTACCTAACTTTTTAAAAATTAAGTTCGGGATAATTTTAAAGCTTGAAAAATATCTCATGTTGATCATTACTTTGAAATTTACAGTTACTATTCATCCTCATAGTGATGATGAGAGTTATCCCCAGATTAAAGAACATATCAACTGAAAGTTAGCTACATATTACATTTCCATTTGAAAGGTATCAGTGAAAATTCTTGCCTGTTCTAACTGGGCCTCATTTGAGCATTACAGACACATCCATGGGAAGAATACAGAAGATTAAAACAATGCACCCAGTGTTCTACTCGCAGATATAAAAATCCCTATGTGAGAGCTGACAACTAAAAACATGAATATTTCAGAGCAACACAATTTGATATGTTATAATCAGAGACTTAACGGAGAGTATGTTCAATGATATAACAATCAAAAAATTCAAGAATGATTATAAGAACATTCCAAGAAAAGCAAGGAAGACACAAATCACCTCTGAGGGAATATTCTGATATAATGAAACCTTTCACACAATAAGAGACTTGTTTGATCATATGGTAAAGGAATTCCATAAATGTAGAAAATATTGAAAGAAATTCAAACTAAAATATGTAAAGGAAAAGCAGAATATATCAAATAAATTTGTCAGTAAAAAGTCACAAATTATACTCTACTTTGAGGACAGTATGGGAAGACTTGAATACCAGGCATAAGAGTTGTATAATTTGAACTATGACAAGGAAAGACAACATAAAAAAATGAAAATCATAGGTGATCAAGAGGGTATGATTAGAGGGGGGGGGGCCAAGATGGCGGTGGACGCATTTTGAATGTGGGAGAGAAGAGCCATAGAAAACACAGAGTTGTGTGACACTGTGCAAAAACCGGAGGGTCTGGCCCCTCCGGGAACACGCACAGCTCCCAAGGGATTGTTAAAAGTCCCAGGGCAAGGCTCTCCCCCCATCTCTCACAGACATGGAAGCCACTAAATCCGGGATTCAGGAACTCCCATTTGGAGAGGCGCCTGGTAAGATCGATCCCAACACACAGCAGTCAGAATCAATGGCCACATGGCGATCGCCCACTAGCCTACTGGGCTTCCCACACCCCAGGAAGACCTTATAACTACTTAGGAAACTGCAGAATAGTTGAAGTCTTAACAAGGAAGAAACAGGGCGCTGGGCGGGTCATCTGCAGCCGGTTGAGCTGGAACAGGAGGTGGGCAGGCAGAGCAGTTGGGGAGGGAAGCAGGAGCAGGCGGGCGGGGCTGGTGCCTGGCGCACCCACGGCAAAGCAGCTAGGGCAGGAGGCCGGCTCAGATGATGGGAGGGGCCGGAGCTCTGCCCACCCATGGCAAAGCAGCTAGGGTGGGAGGCTGGCTCAGACAGCGGGAGGGGCTGAAGCTCCGCCCACCCACGGCAGAGCAGATAGGGAGGGAAGCGGCCAGGCCTGTGGCAGAGAAGCCTAGTGGGTAACCAGAAGCCAGGGGACCATTGCTGTATTCTGGTAAATCCAGCCTCCATGACGACAAACAAAGCCCACAAAATCTGTGCCTGGGCAAACAGGTCCATACTATCAGAACCATTACAGGCAGATCACTCAGTGTGCAACATAGAGAAGTCTGAACTGGGAGCAGTGAAATAATTCCAGACCATTACTCACTACCTGGGAATAGGCTGCACCAGTTCACAGCGATTCAGGCTATTAAAACCACGGTGACCCTTAGATCCCACTGTAAGCAACAACAGATAGCCAAGCAATTCGACTCCTTCACCAAAGCATCCCCTGTGGATCCAAGCAAAGAAAACGACAAGAACAGACAGGTAAACACACCAACATGGCCAAAGGTCCAAGAAAAAATAGAAATCAAGGAAATATGACTCCAACAAAGCAGAATTATCCTAGCTCATCCAATTCGGATGACCTCACACCAACAGTAACACATGAAAACGATGACAATTCTGCATTATGGAAAGTGATAGAGTCCCTTCAAGAAGAACTTAAATCTATGAAGGTATTCAAAGAAGCCACAATTTTACAAGCCAAAACAATGAACAACACCATTAAAGAACTCCAAGCCAAGGTGACAGAGCTTGAACAGAAAAAGGACAAAGGAATGAAAGATTTTCAGACAAAAACAAGCAAGCTGGAGAAGGAAATGTACAAAACGAACAATACCATACAAGACATGAAAATAGAAATAGAAACAATAAAGAAAACACAGTCAGAGCTAAAAGAGAAAGTGGAGAACCAAGGGAAGAGAACAGGAACTACGGATGTGAGTATCAACAATAGGATGCAAGAGATGGAAGACAGGATCTCAGGCATGGAAGATTCGATGGAAGAAATCAGTACAACATCCAAAGAAAATGAGAAGGCTAAAAAAATCTCTCACACACAACATCCAAGAAATCAAGGACTCAATGAAAAGATGGAACCTAAGAATCATAGGCATAGAGGAAAGAGAAGACTCCCGACTCCGTGGCCCAGGAAATACCTTCAACAAAGTCATAGAAGAAAACTTCCCAAACCTGAAAAAAGAGATGCCAATAAAAATCCTAGAGGCTTACAGAACACCGAACAGATTAGATCAGAAAAGAAACTCCTCTCGCCACATAATAACTGAAACACTAAATGTACAGAACAAAGAAAGGATATTAAAAGCTGTAAGAGAAAAAGGCCAAGTCACATACAATGGCAGACCCATTAAAATTACACCTGACTTCTCCTCAGAAACTTTAAAAGCTAGAAGGACCTGGACAGATATCCTACAAGTCCTGAGAGATCATAGGTGCCCAGCCAGACTACTATACCCAGCAAAACTCTCTATCAACATAGATGAAGAAAACAAGATATTCCATGACAAAATCAAATTTAAACTGTATTACCCCACAAACCCAGCCCTACAGAAAATCCTAGAAGGAAAATTCCATCCCAGAGAAGAAAACTTCACCCAAGAAAACAAAGGGAATATAAAACCCCCTCAGCAACTAAACCAAAAGAGGCACAGGACCATCACCTATACCAAACTAATGGGAAACAGCAACCCCAGGTCACTAATATCCATCAACATCAATGGTCTCAACTCCCCAATAACAAGACACAGATTTACAGAGTGGATACACAAGCAAGACCCGTCCCTTTGCTGCATACAAGAAACACATCTCACTACCAGAGATAGCCACTACCTCACCTCAGAGTAAAGGGCTGGGAAAAGGTTTTCCAAGCAAATGGACCCAGGAAGCAAGCTGGAGTAGCCATCCTAATATCAAACAAAACAGACTTCCAACTGAAGTTAATGAAAAAAGACAAAGAAGGGCATTATATACTCATTAAAGGGAATATTCATCAAGAGGAAATCTCAATACTGAACATCTATGCCCCAAATACAAAGGGAAACACTTCTAAAACTTAAAGCGCACGTCAATCACAACACATTAGTAGTGGGAGACTTCAACACCCCACTCACAACAATGGACAGATCATCAAGACTGAGGCCAAACAGAGAAATATTGAGTCTAGCAGAGATCATGAAACAAATGGACCTAACAGACATCTACAGAACGTTTCACCCAAACACAAAGGAATACACCTTTTTCTCAGCACCCCACGGAACCTTCTCCAAAATCGACCACATACTTGGTCACAAAGTTAGTCTCAACAGATACAAGAAAATTGAAATAACACCTTGTATCTTATCAGACCACCACGGAATAAAGCTGGTCTTCAACAGCAAAAGAATCAACAGAAAGCCTACACACACATGGAAATTGAACAACTCCTTACTGGATGACCACTGGGTCAGGGAAGAAATAAAGAAGGAAATCAAAGACTTCTTAAAATCCAACGACAATGAAGACACAACATACCCAAACCTATGGGATACAATAAAAGCTGTGCTATGAGGAAAGCTCATAGCACTAAGTGCATTCAAAAAGAAAATTGTGACAGCTCATATTAATGAATTAACAGCTAAGCTGGGTGAATTGGAAAAAAAAAGAAGTAAACACACCCAAGAGGAGCAGAAGGCAGGAAATCATCAAACTTAGGGCTGAAATCAACAACTTAGAATCAAAAAGAACTATACAAAGAATCAATGAAACCAAGAGTTGGTTCTTCGAGAAAATCAACAAAATAGACAGACCCTTAGATAAATTAACTAAAAGGCAAAGAGAAAGAACCCAAATCAACAAAATCAGAAATGAAAAGGGAGAAATAACAACAGACATTGAGGAGATCCAGAAAATATTCGGGTCTTACTTTAAAAATCTATACTCCACCAAATTTGAAAACCTAAGTGAAATGGACAATTTCCTCGATAAATTCCACCTACCAAAACTAAATAAAAATCATATTAACAGCTTAAACACCCCAATAACCCCTAAGGAAATAGAAACAGTCATTAATAATCTCCCAACCAAAAAAAGCCCAGGGCCAGATGGCTTTAGCACGGAATTCTACCGGACCTTCAAAGAGGAGCTAACACCATTACTCCGCAAACTCTTCCACCACATAGAAACACAAAGAACACTGCCAAACTCATTCTATGAGGCCACTGTCATTCTGATTCCTAAACCACACAAAGACCCAACAAAGAAAGAGAACTTCAGACCTATTTCCCTCATGAACATAGATGCAAAGATACTTAATAAAATACTAGCAAACCGAATTCACATGATCAAGTAGGCTTCATCCCAGGAATGCAGGGATGGTTCAATATAGGAAAGTCTATCAATGTAATTCACCATATAAACAAGATGAAAGAAAAAAAACACATGATAATCTCGCTAGATGCAGAAAAAGCATTTGACAAAATCCAACACCCCTTCATGCTAAAAGTTCTGGAGAGAACGGGCATACAAGGACCGTACCTAGAAATAATAAAGGCAATATACAGCAAGCCAGTGGCCAACATCAAATTAAATGGAGAGAAGCTTGAAGCATTTCCTCTAAACTCAGGGACAAGACAAGGATGTCCACTTTCACCATATCTCTTCAATATAGTACTTGAAGTTCTTGCTAGATCAATAATAAAACTAAAGGAAATCAAAGGGATAAACATTGGAAATGAAGAAGTCAAATTATCCCTATTCGCAGATGATATGTTAGTATACATAAGCGACCCCAAAAACTCCACCAAAGTACTCTTACAGCTGATAAACAACTTCAGCAAGGTGGCTGGATACAAAATTAACTCAAAAAAAATCAGAAGCCCTTCTTTATACAACAAACAAGCATACCGAGAAAGAAATAAGGGAAACAACCCCCTTCACAATAGCCACAAACAATATAAAATACCTGGGGGTAACTCTAACCAAGCAAGTAAAGGACCTATACAACAAGAACTTCAAGCCCCTGAAGAAAGAAGTGGAAGAGGCATTTAGAAGATGGAAAGATCTCTCATGCTCATGGATAGGTAGGATCAACATAATAAAAATGGCTATTCTACCAAAAGCAATATATAGATTCAATGCAATTCCTATCAAAATACCAACACAATTCTTTATAGACCGGAAAAAGCTATACTCAACTTCATATGGAACAACAAAAAGCCCAGAATAGCTAAATCAATCCTGTACAATAAAAAAACATCTGGAGGTATCACCATCCCAGATTTCAAGCTGTACTACATAGCAATAATAATAAAAACAGCATGGTACTGGTATAGAAACAGACCAGTGGATCACTGGAATCGAATTGAAGACCCAAACATGGACCCACACACCTATGGCCAACTAATCTTTGACAAAGAGGCCAAAACCGCACAATGGAAGAAGGACAGCATCTTCAACAAATGGTGCTGGTCCAAATGGATGTCCCCTTGCAAAAGAATGAAATTAGACCCATACCTATCACCTTGTACAAAACTTAATTCCAAGTGGATCAAAGACCTTAACATAAGGCCGGCCACACTAAAGATACTAGAAGAAAAAGTAGGAGAAACCCTCGTACTCATTGGCATAGGTGACAACTTCCTGAACAGAACACCAACAGCTCAGGACCTGAGATCAACAATCAGTAAATGGGACCTCATGAAACTGAAAAGCTTCTGTAAGGCAAAAGACACAGTCATTAGAACAAAACGGCAACCAACAGACTGGGAGAAAATCTTCACCAACCCCACATCTGATAGAGGGCTATTATCTAAAATCTACAAAGAACTCAAGAAACTAAATGCCAAGAAACCAAATAATCCAATCAAAAAATCGGAGACAGAGCTAAATAGAGATTTCACGAAGGAGGAATCCCTAATGGCCAGGAGTCAACTGAAGAAATGCTCAACATCCTTAATCATCAGAGAAATGCAACTCAAGATGACCCTGAGATTCCATCTCACACCTGTCAGAATGGCTAAGATAAAGAACTCAAATGACAGCACATGCTGGCGAGGGTGTGGAGAAAGGGGAACCCTACTCCATTGCTGGTGGGAGTGCAGGCTTGTGCAACCACTATGGAGGTCTGTCTGGAGATATCTTAGAAACCTTGGAATAACTTTGCCTCAGGACCCAGCCATACCACTTCTGGGTATATAACCAAAGGACACCTCACAGAGACATAGGGAAGTCTCCTCATCTATGTTCATAGCAGCCTTATTTGTAATAGCTAGAAACTGGAAACAACCCAGATGTCCCTCAACTGAAGAATGGATTAAAAAATTGTGGTGCATCTATACAATGGAATATTACTCAGCTATAAGAAACAATGAAATCATGCAATTTGCAACCAAATGGATGGATCTAGAGAAGCTCATCCTGAGTGAGCTAAGCCAGACTCAGAAGGATGCACAGGGCATCTGTTCACTTATAGTAGGATTTTAGCTATACCATACAGGATATCTGTACTACAACCAACACACCAAAAGGAACATGGACATAAACTTTTTTTTTCATTTCTTTTTCTTTTTCCTTTCCCTTTTTTTCTCTTTCTTTTTCCTCTCTTTTTTTGTTGTTGTTCTTTGTTTTTGTGGGTTTGTGTGTCTGTTGGTCTTTTTTTTTTAGTATTCCCCCTGTAGCAAGGAGACACCTTTCACTGGCAGTACTGCCTCGTAGGCCCCCAGTGTATGAAGAGGCTCTCGGCCCTCATATGGCTCCTGATCTGTGGTGAGAGACTGTTATGCAGGGACACTCCACCCCAGAGGATCAAGAAGGAAGGGTCAGGGAGTAGAGCATGGGAGGGTGGGGCTGGGAAGCGGGAAAAGAGGACAATATGTTAAGGATATAACCTGTAGCAACAAACAAATAAATTTATTAATTAAAAAAAGTAGGTAACAACGTTAAAACACTGTAAATAAAATAAAGGACACAGCCGTTCAACCTGGTTTTATAAACCTCCAAGTGTCGAAAAAACGTAGAGCTAAGGTAAAATACAGGAGAAATGTGGTGTTAACCCATGCGTTTAACTTCAGCAGAGACAGGAGGAGCACCATAGAGTTAGTGGACTTATAAATCCTAGAGTTACATGGAAAAGGGTGGTGAGGGTACACACCCTTAATCCCATCATTCAAGAAGAGTACACCCTTAACCCCAACACACTAGAGATAGAAACAGGCAGATCAGAGCTCAAGGTCAGCCTGATACAAAACAACATCTAAATAGAGAAAAACTTCGATCCAGGAGTGGTGGAACACATCTTTATTCCCTCAGATGGGAACCACAGGTCTCAGATCCCAACAATTAGAATGCAGAGACACACACATAGGATTTGGAAGGACCTAAGTTTAAAAGCTACTTACAAAAGGCCCATTCAATACAAACAAATTGTCCTTCGAGATCTCAAAATATATACACTAAAGCTGGTTTAGCTCCAAAATAACAAAATAATTTCTTCTTTAAACCAGATGGAAAGATAACACTTTATATATTGTCAAAAAACCAAATTTGCTTCAAGAGAAATATTACCTACCCCCCCCAAAAAAAAAAAAAAGAGGGCGATTGTCCCTGAGTGAGGATTAGGGCAGGGCTCTGTTCTTATCTTTCCAGGAGAATCAAAGCATCCATTCAAGGAACCCAGGGACAACTGGACAATGGAAACCACAGCAGAAATCAGAATCAGACACCAAAAGAAGACGAGTGACCCAGATGATTCAGCCTGACAGACTCCCTCAATAGCTGTCTCCATCAAAAGCCTACAACCACAACAACTCAGTATCGCTAAGACCGTTCAGCTCTACACAATGCCCCAGCCAGAACCTCAGTAAAGCCTGGAAGTTCAGCTTCTGCCTACAAACTCCTTAGGACATCTAAACAGCTGAGAACAGAAGGACTGAACATAAAAGGATTGTATTAAAATTTTTAACCATTTTTCCAAACCTGTTTGGGCCCCAAACAGGTTTACTACTACCGAAATCAGCAGGAAGTCATTTTAAGAGAGCGACGTCTCATACCCAGAGGGTGGGGAGGGTGTTTCTCCGCCCCCCCCCTTTTTGTTTATTTGAAGGATAACTGAAAACTCTGCTATTTAGGGGAAGAGATTACAAGTTGTTAAATGGTCCTGTTTAATGGGTTTTGGAGGTTAGAACCAGGGTATTCCTTCTTTCCCTTTTCTGTATCCTTCTTTATCTCCTATGTAGGAATGCACGGACTTGAGAAAAATTGAGACATAGACATAGCACAGGAAGGACCAAGAAGAAGGGTCAGATTATTGAATATGCCCTTATACCTTTGTATACTGATACAAAATTAGTAGTATATTTGGCTAAAGTGGTATTGACCATTGTTTATTGTGCAAAAATAAGATTGTATTGGTCTACGTCGGTATTGATATTTGTATATTGATACAAAATTAAGATTATAGTTGGCCACAATGGTATTGACCCTTGTATATGGACGCAATATTAAGATTGTATTGGGCCACATAGGCATTGATCTTTGTATATTGGTACAAAATTAAGCCACATTTGAATAGATCTTTGTATATTGATACAAAATTAAAGGTAACGCTTCCTAATGGTATCGTACCTAGAGATACTTAAAAATGAAATGTGAAGCTCTGGCCTCTTGATACCAACCGTCTTAAACTGTTTAGGATAGTTAAGAAAAACAAACTCCTAGTCATACATGAATGTCACCTTGTTAGCTACTATGACAGTCTATCACAGATATTCTCTAAGCTATTCAGTAATCAAGTTGTTAAGAGACAAGCAACATTTGCTTATCTAAATACAAGAGATAGATAGGGCATCTTCAAAAACCCCAAGAGATCTGCAGAATATGGCATTCAAAGATGTGGTCTTGAATTAAGATTTTTTTTTGATATCGTGACATATCAGCTCCTGACAGCACCCCCTATTCTACTCCAAGTAGAAGAAAAGCATCGAAGAATCTCCAGTGTGAGATGGTTGAAGTAGTGGCAAGCCTATCTCTTGGCATGTAAAAACTCCTTGCTTCCACTGCAGACAGACTGCTGTCCAAAAAGGACAAAACTTGGTAGCAGGGAAGTCGACAGCCTAGCTCTGCCAAGACAGGGTAGGTTAGTCCTTCATAATCCCTGCTCTACAATAAATGTCTGTCAGAGAAACAGGACCAAAAGGCTGAAGACTGATGCTGGAATGTATGGAGAGAAAATGGGAACTGTCCAGGTAGTCACTGGTTTGTCATTTCTTAGTATTGGAAGCTGCAGGCCCTGCACTTCCTATATAATCAGATATATTTATCCTTCTCAGCTCTCTGAGGTGGTTGAAGAATAGACAGCTTGAGTCTCATAGCTAAATTTTGAGTTGTTTAGGAATCAAGAGGGCATTCTAGATCTAAGAAGATGGTTATAATAGCGATGCAAGTTAGTATGAAAGCTAAGTCAGTAATAGAACTTTAAACTCATGGAGATGGTTAGAAGGTAGAAGGTTAAAGTCAGGGGCCAAATATGTATGAACTGGACATTGGGAAGGTATACTGGGCCATTTAACTCTCATAAATGTGGCATATTTAATTCTGCTGTTTTGTATAGAATTTACTGTTATAAGAGAAAGAACCATTTGTTGGTTTGAAAAGGGAAGCTGCTGGGGGGGAAGAGGGTGGAAGGGTAGGACAGGAAGGGGGAATAGGGAAGGGTTTGCGACTGAGATGTAATTTGAAGAAAAAAAATTAAAGTACTTATATATATATATATATATACATATATATATATAGATATATAAAAACAAAAAAAGAGAAAGAAAATTTTCAATTTAAAAAAAGAGGGTATGATTAAAAGATCAAATTTACAATTCGTAAGCACAAAAGAAAGAAGGATAAACTAAAGGCATCAAATGTAGCTATAAATTTCCAAAATAATGTGCCACATGTGGACACCCAGTAAGTAGAGGCATTTAAATATGAAACACTCCACATTGGAAATGAACCAGTCCTGGAAATATTTTACTTAAAATTTGTTTTTTAACAAAGAGAGGAATTGAAGCTGTAGGAGTGAACCTCCTGTCAGAGAGAGTCCCCATCTGAATAACAGCAGATCTCACCAGAGGCACTCTTCCTTCTAATTAACCAATTAGTTAATTAAGCAATTTATTTTACATCCACACATCAGTTTTCTTTCCTCCTCTCCTCCCAGACTTACCCACCCATCTTCCTTCTCTCCTTTAACTCCTGTTTCCTTTCTCTTCAGGAAAGGGCAGACCTCCCAAGGAAATCAACCTGCTTTGGCATATCAAGTTGCAGTATGACAAGCCACATCTGCATCTATTCCTATTGGAGCTAGAGAAGGCAGCCCAGTAGTGAGAAGGGTACCAAAGGCAAGCAAAAGATTCAAAGACCCCCCCACCCCGTGCCCACTCTTAGTAGTCCCACATGAAGACTAAGCTGCACAGCTGTTATATATTTGCAGAGGGCCCAGGATAGTCCCATGCTCTCTTCCTGATTGGCAGTTCACTGTCTGTGAGGTCTTGTGTCTAGATTAGTTCATTCTGTAGATTTCCTTTGGTGTCCTTGACCCATCAGGCTCCTGCAATCCTTCCTTTACCTGTTCCATAGGATTCCCCATGTTCTGCCTAATATTTAGGTATGGGTCTCTGCATCTGTTTCCATCAGTTGCAGGTGAAGCCTCTGATGACTATTATGTTAGGTTCCTGTCCTCAATTATAACTGAACATCATTACCAGTGTCAGTGCTGGACACCCTCTCACAGCACGGATCTCAAGCAGGACCAGTCATTGTGTATCCAGTCCCTCAATTTTGGCTCCATTTGTACTGCTGGACATCATGTAGGGAAGATAAATTGCACATCAAATGTATTGTGACTGAGAGGATGTGCCAGTCCTCCCATTGGAAGTCTTGTCTACTTACAGGAGATGACTAGTTCAGTACCAATATCCCCCATTTTTAAGAGTCTTAGCTCGGGTCATCTTTGTAGATTTCTAGTTGTCCTCACAGAATTCTCTCGCTCTGTCCTCCTCTGATTGAATCCCTCCTGTTGTCAACCTCAAGCAATCTCTGTCTAATTGTCATTCCCTGTTTACCTACAGTATTTGCTTTATTTCCTCTTCTAAGCAACATGCATGTGTTCTCCCTCCAACTTGTAACCTACTTGTTAGTTAGCTTTTTTGTGTCTATGGATTATAGCATACAATGGACACTCTTTTTTTCCTTTTTATTATTGTTATTTTTTTTTTATTTCTTCAAGTTACATCTCAACCACAATCCCCTTCAGTCACACCCACCCATCCTCTTCCCCCTCATACCACCATCTGCTTCCTTTTTTTTTTAAGTTTAAGGTATATCTTTTCCCCACAACAGCTCCCCTTTCAGTCCAAAAAATGGCTTTCTCCTGTAACAACATATAAATACAAAACAACAAAAATCATTTGAACACAATTAGGAGAATTATATGGCTTAGTATACATTCCTAATGTCCAGTCCACATGTATTTGGAAACTGACTTTAACATTCTACTATGCAAACACCTCCATGAGTTTAAAGATCTATATCCAACTCCGTTTCCATCCTAACTTGCATCACAATTTTACAAACATCTTCTTAGATCCAGTACACCCTCTTAATTCTAAAACAACTCAAAATTTAACTATGGGACTATAGATATCTAGTCCTCAACCACAACAGAGAACTGAGATGGATAAATATTTCTGATTATATAGGAAGTGCAAGGCCAGTATCTTCGAACCCCAGTTACTATACCAAGTAAATGTATCCCTCATAGTAGGAGACAAAGAAATATTCATGAGGAACACAGCTACAATGAGTCAAACCTCTCAAGGAATACTATTAAAAACGCTAAAATAACTTCACACATTAAAGTAAGTTCAACAAAAGAGGTCAAAGTAAAATATAGACAGCACTTGAACACCTAACAAAAAATCAATTATTAGAAAAGTACGAATGACAAATAAATGGGCAATAATAAACAATTAAGCTTTAGTGACATATGAATATTATTGGTCACATTCTGTAATCAAAATACACAAACAATGAGATTGGGGTTTTTTCCTTTTTTTTTTTATTAATGTGTTTATTTTCCATTCCAATCATCATTCCCCTCCTTTCTCTCAGTTTCACCCTCCCACCCACTCACTTCTTTTATACTCCCCTCACAGCCCAGTACCAACCCACTCTGGCATATCAAATAGAATTAGGAAAAAAAATGTGTCCTTTCCAATGAGTCAAGCCAAGGCAATTTTGTTAGGAAAATGGGATCCAGAGGGAGACAACCACATCCAAGTAAGAGATAGTCCCCATTCCAATTGTTAGGGACAGTCCACTCCAGAAAAGTAGGATGGAAGGAAGAGGGGGTAGAGGGTGGGAGGGCAGGACTGTGAGGGGTGGAAAGATGGCACAGTCATGGAGATATAACCTGAAGTAATAAATAAATATTGAAAAAATATGAAAAAACAAAAAACAAAGAAAAGATATGAATAATTAAAAAATAGAAGCAGAAAACAAAAATCTAACTGCCTTTCCTGATACTGCCTTAATACTGATTATTATTATTATTATTATTATTATTATTATTATTTCAGTATTTTATATTTATCCTTAATAGAAATAATGGCTTTACACACACAAAAGAAAAATACAAGAGAGATAAAGAAAAAAGAAAAATATGAACTGTGTATTAACATGCTACAAGTCTTAGAATACTTAGAGAGGAAATTAGACAAGCCTTAGAAAGACCTAAAAAATACTCAAATATACATGCAGGGGAATTTAGCCATGAGTCTACCGTGCTATCACATAATGAAACAGAAAGGGGGCAGTCCAAGTTTGTTAGAAAACCAATTCTAGCTAATCAAGTTACTATACAAGACATACCAGAAGATGCTAAATATCCCCAGTGTTAAATGGAATCATATGGACAAAGTAAATTTGAGGTTTTAAGGAATTGGTCATTTCCTATGGTTTGCATTCATTCTATGTGAAGCAAATAATAAATTCATGGGCAACAGAGAACAGAATTATCCCCCAAGATGGGAAAGATTTGGCAAAAGCAATATTGGAAGCTGGTCCTCAGTTGCAATGTCAAACTGTTAGAACATGGAAGCTAGGCCCATAGAACAAGGAAATCAGGCCAGAGGTATTGATGTTTCCCAGGATCAGTGGCTAGATGAAGGTCAGTATGCTAAGTTACAAAGGCAACATGATGATCACACCTTGACCCTAAGTCATTTTATTGCTTCAAATGCTTGGAATGAGGTTTAGCAATCATAAAGAGGTCTGAGCCATTTACTAAAAATATACAAGGCCCAAAAGAAGTTCTCAATGATTTTATTGCAAAGATTGACTTCAGAAATAAATAGGATAATATGGGATTCTGAAGCCAGAAAATTATAGATGAATGTTTGACTTTTGAAAAAGCTAATTCATAATGAAGCTGGGTCTTTAGACCTTTAAAAGCAAGATTAACAACAATAAAGAAATGGAATAGAGATACAGCTGATACTGGATCTCATGACCATGATAATAATCCGATATGAGAGCAATTCCCATAGGTCTTAAGAATAAACAAAATAACAGATTTTTAAATTGTGGTAAGCAAAGACATTAGAGAAGGGATTGCATGTAAGGTATTGATAAAAGCAATGTGTTTTTTGTTGTTTTTTTTTTAGAAATAAACCAAAGAAAGTTCTCCACCTTCAGGAGTATGCATACACTGTGGCAATAGCTGGAACTAGCCTAACAAGTGCAGATCAAAAGAAACAGGCAAAGTAACCTTTGGCCATCAAGAAACACCTTAGGGAGCCTCCCACTTACCTCAATACCAAAATTGATTCAATCATTTTTTTTTATCAGTTTTGGAGATATTCATCAACAGACCAATTAGAGGATTTAATATATTTGTTAGAAACAACATTGCTCTGTGTAAATGTAATCAAGAACAGAACAGTTTCAACAGATATAACAAAATGTACATTAGATATGAGAAAACAAATACTTTGTAAATTGTTATAAATGATCACAAACTGGTACTGGCATAGAAACAGACCAGTGGATCAATGGAATTGAACTGAGATCCAGAAATGAACCCACGTACCTATGGTCACTAATTTTTTTTTTACAAAGATGCCAAAACCATACAATGGAAAAGGACAGCATCTTCAACAAATTGTGCTGGTCTAGCTGGATGTCCACATGTAAAAGAATGAAATTAGAACCATACTTATCACCTTGTACAAAACTTAAGTTCAAGTAGATCAAAGACCTTAACATAAGGCCAGATACACTAAATCTACTAGAAGAGAAAGTGGTGAAAACCCTCGAACTCATCAGCACAGGTGACAACTGCCTGAATGGAACATCAATAGTTCAGGATCTAAGACCAACAATAAATAAATGGGGCCTTATGAAACTGAAAAAGCTTCTGTAAGGCAAAAGACACAGTGATTTGAAGAAAATGACAGCCTACAGATAGGGAAAATCTTCAGCAACCCTGCATCTGACAGAGGGCTAATATCCATAATTTACAATAAACTCAAGGAATTAAATGCCAGGAAACCAAATAATACAATCAAAAAATGGGGGAAAAAGCAAAAGGGATAATTCACAAAGGAGGAATTCCTAACAGCTGAGAGACACTTGAAAAAATGCTCAGCATCCTTATTCATCAGAGAAATTCAACTCAAGAGGACTCACATATTCCATCTAACACATGTCAGAATGGCTAAGATCAAAAGCTCATATGATAGCACATGCTGGCGAGGGTGTGGAGAAAGGGGAACACTCCTCCATTGCTGGTTGGAGTGCAGGCTTGTGAAACCACTATGGAGGTCAGTATAGCGATATCTTAGAAAACTTGGAATAGCTCTGCCTCAGGATCCAGCCATACCACTTCTGGGTATATATCCAAACAATTCCTCACCTAATCACAAGGAAGTTTCCTCATCTGTGTTCATAGCAGCCTTATTCATAATAGCTAGAAACTGGAAACAACCCAGATGTCCCTCAACGGAAGAATGGATTAAAAAACTGTGGTACATCTACACAATGGAATACTACTCAGCTATCAGAAACAACGAAATCATGCAATTTGCAGCCAAATGGATGGAACTAGAGAAGCTCATCCTGAGTGAGCTAACCCAGACCGAGAAGGAGGTACATGACATCTATTCACTTATAGTCATATTTTAGCCATATAGTGCAGGATAACTATATTACAACCAATGCACCAAAGGGAAAATGAACATAGAATTTTTTTTCCTGTCAGTGAGACACTTTGCCCTAGTGGTGCTGCCTTATTATATGCCACCAGTGTATGAGGAGGCTCTTGGCCCTCATATGATGGCTGAACTGTTTTGGGAGACTGTTATGTAGGGACACTCCTCTCCAGAGGAGTGGGATGGAAGGGATGGGGGCAGAGGGTGGAAGCCGGGACTGGGAGGTGTGCAAAGAGCACACTATGATGGAGGTGTAACCTGAAGGAATAAATAAATAATCACAACCAAACTGAAAAGGCAAATGAATGGCATTGATATTTAGGGTTTAGACATATTGGACCAGATGTGACAATATTTTCACCAAAATTTTAGCATCCAGATCCTTGGGAGTGGAAATTTTTCTCAGACAAAATAAAAGGTCAGATTATTTTAGTGCATGTTCTAACTCCTAATGCCAAGCTCCCAAAAATAAGACTCAGACTCAAAATATACTTACAAATATAAATTTCATACAACTAACCTCATTCACTGGTTAACTTGTAACATAATTAAACCACTTATTCTAGTCTTAGTTCTTCCATATGGCTGGTTACCTCTCCTCAGGTATCACACATGAGTCCTCCATGTTCAAGATAAAACTTCTAACACCTGGCAATCTCCCAGAATCATATCTGTCTACTGGATGATCACCTTCTATTCTACCCTTTCCTATGGGACACAGACATTTTTATTGGTAGGTGATGTGTGCATATATTACATGAGATAAACATTCTACACTAGATGGGCTGAGTGCATTTGTCCAGGACAAATAGGAAAATTAAAGCCACATCTGACTAATACTTCCATGAACTTTTGGGGAGGTGATTTGTTGCAGAAATGGAAAACACAAGGTAATATTCCTCCAAACTCAGAAACAAACTACAAAATAAAGAATGATTCTGAGACAAATATTATGAAGTCTCATAAAGAACATACATTACAGGTGTTGGTATTTCAAAGGTAAAAACCATCCTACCTTTAAAATGATTAAGCGATAACCCTGTTTTGTTGGATCAATGGCCTATGACACAAGAAACCTTACAGGTACTAAACAGAAGGTTCAGGAACAGTTAAATGGCCAACACACTGAAGAATCTACCAGCCCATGGAATTAACTTATTCTTGTTACAAAAAAGTAATCAAGAAAATGAAGGATGTTAAATGATTTAACAGCTATAAATAATATGACTCAGATTTCAAGCTATTCACAGGTTGTAAATAGCCGGGAATCTCATTGACTTCATTGATTCTTAAGTCATAGTATTAATTGATTTATATGATTATTTTTTCACAATTCCTCTTCATAAGCATGATAGGGAAAGGTTTATTTTCTCATTATATCCTTATAAAAACACTTGTACAATAAAGAGATATCATTGGGAAGACTTGCCAAACTAAATGTTAAAAACTCTAACTTGTGACAATATTTTGTAGAAATAGTTCATAAACAGTTTCCTCAATCTAAAGTTGTTATTATACAGGTGATAACTTACTGTTTGATTCAGAAATTTATACCTTAGGGAAAAGTTTAATGAAGTAAAGGGAGTTTTGACTTGCTGAGGATTGTGTATTGCTCCAGAAAAATACAAAGAAGAGACTCTGTAAATTATATAGACTATAAGATAGGTTTAAAGTAATTTTGAACACAGAAAAAGCAAATTTGTAGAGGTTATTTACAAACTATTAATTATTTTCAAAAATTGCTGGGAGATACTAACAGGCTATGGCTTACAATTGGATTAACTACTCAAGAGCTACATGATTTATTTAAAAGTTACACAGTGATAAGGACTTAAGAAGTACAAGAAAATTGTCAGCTGACACTGAAAGAGAATTGGCTCTGGTGGAAAGAAATGAAAGGATGTACATTTGGAATGTTTGTATCCAAAGCTGGATTGTATTTTGTTTTTGTGTTTGTTTTTTTGTTCCTTACTCATTTTCTGACAGGAATCCTTATGAAGAGAGAATATAATATCTTAATATGGAAACTTTTACCATACAAAAAGAGTAAAAAATTAAAGCTCTATGTGGCAAGCCACAAAACTGTGGTGAGCCGCAACCCTAAGATGGCGCCTGGCTTGATGCCAGAAAGCTCAAGCTTAGCTGTAAACAAGCCTTAGTTGGTAGCAGCTGCCTAGCCCGGTGTGCTTCCTCCTTTTGTGTGCCTATCTTGGATCACCAGGTGGCATGATCTGATTGGGTTTGAGTAGGCATATAAGGGCTTGGGGGAGGAGAAGCAGAGACACAAGCAGAGACACAAGCAGACAATCAGAGACACAAGCAGAGGAGCAGAGACACAAGCAAGGATTCGGAAGACTGTTTTCAAGGGACCTGAATAAACTGCTTGAGAAGAGCTTTTGCGAGTTGCATCGTTCTTGTTGGTCGAGATGGACGCGACAAGTGGTGGCCCGTACGGGGAACCAGAAAAGACTCAGAACTCTTGCAGTCAGGGGCAGTGCACTGGTAAGTTCCTGGGATAAATTGGGACAATAAAGTTTTGCGGAAATTGCGAACTAAAGGTAAAGTTTCGCTGAAATTGTGAACTAAAGGTAAAGTTTCGCGGAAGTTGCGAACTATAAGGTCTCCGGAGGGAGCAATAAGGACCTCGGTAAAGAGGCAATAAGGTCTCCAGAGGGAGAAATAAGGACCTCGGTAAAGAGGCAATAAGGTCTCGGGAGGGAGAAATAAAATTCCGTGATTCGGACGAGTAGAAGACACAACTGGCAGAGCAAGGTGAGGAAAGCAGAGAGTGCCTCACAGAGAATGGAGCGAATGCTGGCCTTGCTGGCCTTTATCAGTTGCTGGGATAAGCTTGGGAGAGATCTAGATTTTGCCTGGGAGCAAGGTACATTGCAGGGAGGAGCACGGCCTATTTGGAGACTTGTTCAGAGTTGTTTAGGAGATCAGAGATATTGCAAGGCTGTGGAAAAGGGACAAGAGGCATTACAGCAGTTAAAAGAGGGCTTGGTCAAATCTGGGAAAGATACTTCAGAAGAGGATAGCTCAGAGTCTAAAGAGGAACTTGAAATGTTAACAAAGGAAATGGAAAAGTCATCTTTGAGAAAGAGTTCTGACTGCACCCGGATAGAGCCCTCAGGTCCGGGGCCGCCTGTGTTGGCGCCGCCTTCATATAATGAGACTTCCCCTCCAAGTGGTCCTAGTGGGCGGTCATTCTGTCCAAATGTCTGGAGGGAAGTGAGACATGAGCTGTACTACCTTGTCTTTCAGGATGGAGGGGGAAATCGTTATCATGAACCCCTCGATTTTAAGGTAATTAAAGCACTTGCTGAGTCTGTCCGCACTTATGGGATTAATGCTGCTTTCACTGTAGCTCAGGTGGAAGCTCTTCATCATTATTGCATGACTCCTAGTGACTGGATGAGCTTGGCACGTGCCTGCCTGTCCTCTGGGCAGTATTTAGATTGGAAGGCTTTCTTGATTGAGTTTGCTAATGAACAAGCTGCTGCTAATTGTGCAGCAGGAAACCCAGCCTGGGATGTGGACATGCTTCTTGGGCAAGGTCGATTTGCTCAACAACAAACTGGGTATCCGGCTCAGGTGTTTGAGCAAATCAATTTAATCACAACCAGAGCTTGGAAATCATTGCCTAACAAAGGGGAAGTGAATGACAATCTAACCAAGATTATTCAGGATCCCCTGGAGACTTTCTCAGACTTCGTGGCTAGAATGGTTGAAGCCACTGGAAGGGTATTTGGAGACCCTGATTTGGCAATGCCCTTAATTAAACAACTTGTGTATGAGCAATGTACAAAGGAGTGTAAAGCAGCTATCACCCCTTATAAGAACAAGGGGTTGGAAGCCTGGATGCCTCAGTGCAGACTGCAGCTGCCTTGAATAATTTGTCAGCCAATGTAGCCACGGCCTTGGTTGATTGTGGCAGGTGGCCCAGATTGGCTGTGAGTGGAAAATGACTGGTTTGTGTGTGACCTCTGTGCCATATCAAAATTATACTGTAACTGCAAATTTGTCTAAGCAACTCTCTCAGTATCTTACAGGAAATTGGTCTGGCGAGTTTGATAAGCTGATGCAGAATCTGAGAACTGCCATCATGCATGTGAATTCCACCCGGGTTGATGTCTCTGTTGCTGAAGGACTGTCAACATGGATCCTCCGAGCCATGAATCATCTGAAGGAATGGTCGGGAATGGGTGCCCTAGGAGGCATGCTCTTCCTAGTCAGTTTCATTGCCTTATGGTGTATCTGTAAGATGAGGATTTCACAGAGGAGAAGTAATGCCATGCTGGTGCAAGCCTTTGCTGCCTTGGAGGCTAGACAGCCACAAGCTTGGTTGACTGTCCTAAAGGACTAAGCTATCATCACGCTCAGGATGCGAGGCTAAGCACTGCACTTGGGGTCAGCTTCTAGAGACTTCAAGAAGGGCATGTTTGATTGCATATGGGTTGGTATCCTAGTTTCCCATCTCTGAGAAAAAGATACCGAATGGGTATGGCACCAGCCTGGTTGGCTACTGGGCGTGGGGTCATTACAATGTCCTTTACATGCATATCAGAGATCAGACCTCTACCCTTGCCTGTTGCTTTTTAAAACAAAAAGGGGGATCAGTGGCGAGCCACAAAACTGTGGTGAGCCGCAACCATAAGATGGCGCCTGGCTTGATGCCAGAAAGCTCAAGCTTAGCTGTAAACAAGCCTTAGTTGGTAGCAGCTGCCTAGCCCGGTGTGCTTCCTCCTTCTGTGAGCCTATCTTGGATCACCAGGTGGCATGATCTGATTGGGTTTGAGTAGGCATATAAGGGCTTGGGGGAGGAGAAGCAGGGACACAAGCAGGGACACAAGCAGACAATCAGAGACACAAGCAGAGAAGCAGAGACACAAGCAAGGATTCAGAAGACTGTTTTCATTGGACCTGAATAAACTGCTTGAGAAGAGCTTTTGCTAGTTGCGTTGTTCTTGCTGGTCGAGAGGGACGCGACAGCTCTATGCATAAAAGTTTTTTGAATTGACTCTGAAAGGAAAAAGTAGTCTTCGTCACTGAGAAGTAATAGACCCAGAAGAAATCATGATACCTTTTACTAATGCTGAAGTTGCATTATTATGCACAAAAAAAGAACATTGATAAAGATCTTGCAGTAACTTTTTTGGAGAAAATAACAACAAATAACCCCT
The DNA here is from genome assembly GCA_907164525.1 of Lophiomys imhausi. Taxonomy (NCBI): domain Eukaryota; kingdom Metazoa; phylum Chordata; class Mammalia; order Rodentia; family Muridae; genus Lophiomys; species Lophiomys imhausi. The sequence goes on from CAJQZJ010032290.1 coordinate 8,288,357, forward strand.
AAGCAAGATAATTCAGCTTATAAAAAGAATTCATTAGATTCTCCCTTGAACAATAAACAAGACAACAATTTCTGGAACTCCTACATTCTACACGGATGCAAATATATAAGGAAAGTCTGGAGATATAAGTAAAATTGTTCAAAGTTCTTATGATTCAATTGAATATCCTTATGGTATTATGTGATTTTCCTAAATCTCTTAATTCAGCTATTAACTCTCACCATACAGAAAAATTTGTTTTCCATATTGAAACAGCAGAACCTATTCAGGATGATACAGAATAAGTCACTATTTGGTCAATTATAGCAAGTATTTAGAAATCAAAATAATCCCTTTTATATAATACCTATTGGATCCCATATTGTTCTACAAGGCCTTTTAACAGAAAGTAATCATGAAATTGATCAGCTATTAAGAGAAAATGTGCTATGCGTTTCAGAATTTCATAAGAAACACCATGATAACAGGAAATATTTAAAAAGGAGTTTTTCTGTCATTTGGCAACACTCCAAGGAAAATATAAGGCAATTTCCTACTTCTTTGTATAACCAAACTCCAATACCTGCAGGAAGTCATCCAAAAGGTATGCATAAAAGTCATGTTTGGCATATGGTTGTGTTTCATTTAGCAGAGTTTGATAAATTAAGTATGTGCAACATACCATAGATACATATTGAGAATTTCAATGAGCAATCATTTATGTTCTGAAAAGGCTGATCCTATAATTACACATTTATTAGAACTTTGACTATTATGATGATACCTGTACAAATAAAGACTGATGATACACTAACATATATCTCTAGTAAAATTAAACAGATTTTGTTTGCAATTAAAATATAAAGCATATTACAGATATATCACACAATCCTACAGGTCAAGCAGTTTGAGAATTGTATAGTGATTCAAAATTTTGCATTGACACAAAATTAAGGTTAACACTTTTTAAGGTATTGTACCTATGAAATTCTTAAAAATGCAATGTGAAGTGCTATGCCATTTAATAGCAACTATCACAAACTGTTTAGGATAATTAAGAAATGCAAACAATGCTTACTATTGTTTTCTCAATCTCATAGAACATTCTCCAAAACTGACCATATACTCATATACAACAAGTAACAACACATGCAAAAAATTAGAAAAAACTCACTACATTCTATCCATGAGCATGCATTACAGCTAAATATAAACAACAACAAATCAGAAAGCAAACGAACTCATAGGGATCAAGATAGTAATAAAAAAAGAAAGTCTTTCTAGAAATCAATGAAAATGATCACACAGCATATTCAATGTTGTTAGACACAATGATAGCCAATGAATCACGAAAGTTCACCTGGGTTGTGGTCACACATGCCTTTAATCCTAGCCCTTGGGAGGTAAAGGGAGGGGATTCTCTGAGTTTGAAGGCAGCCTATTCTACAGAGCTAGTTCCAGAAAATCCAATGCTACACAAAATCCCTGTTTCCATAAACCAAACAACAGATGCATGTTCATATCATTAAGTACCTATATTTAAAAAAATGAGGGATATCATAGTGGTTATGTAATGGTACACCTGAAACCTTTAAAACAAAATGAAATAATGAAATACAAAAGGAGAAGACAGAAAGTCATAATCAAACTGTGGGATGAAATCAATAAAATAGAAACAGAGAATAATACGAAGAACATCAAGGAAAAAAGAGAAAATAAACATGTTAGAAAAATATTCTAAATCAAAGAACTGTGGAGAGACTATTTTCAGATTACAAATTCAGAAATGAAAAATGGGGCTTTATAAAAACAGACTCATAAGAAATCCAGATGACCATAGATATACATTAAAATCTATGCTATACAAAACGTGAAATACAAATGATATGGCTATTTCTCTCAATAAATACTGCTTACTTGAGATAATCAAAATCAGATAAAAACTTTACACATAACTCTAAATGATAGTGAAATAGAGCAGCCATTAAAATTATCCTAAGCATAAAAAACCTAGAAGCATATAAATTTAGTAAATAATTCTTTCAAACATTCAAAGATACAATGGCATTACTCCTAAATTATTCCAAAAAAGAGAAACAGAAGAATCACTGCCAATTCATGAGGTCACACTCATGATCATACACAAAACGCATAAAGACCTACTAAAAAAGAGTATTACAGAATAATTTCCCTTACAATCCTCAATACTCAAAAATATTCAATAAAATGCTTACAAGGTGATTCCAAGAACTCATCAAAAATACCAACTGTCAAGCTCAAGTAGACTTTAAACCAGAGAGGCAAATAAAGTTCAATATTCAGAAATCAAGTATTGTCTCTCTGTGTGTGTATGTATGTAGGTGTACACACATTTTTACTTTGATAAAAATAATAGAGTTATTTTTGAGAATTGAAATGCCTGAAGTACTTGTGCATAAGGTGTCATGTGAATGCAGTGGGGAAAAGATACAGAAGAAAATAACATTTGTGTCATACATTGAACACAGTCTTCATAAAGTTTGCAGGAGGAAGCTTGAAATGATGAGTGAAATCAGTACTAAAATTAGCAACAGATGTGAGAGTCAGAGGATTAATTACCAGGAGAAGTATAAGCTACACATGTGTGAGAATTCCATAATGATATACATTTACTGCATATTAATTTAAAATGAAACAATAATTATTACACCCAAACAAACAGAGATACCAGGGTGAACCTGGACTACTGAAAATTTCATTTACACTAATGAAAGATGATTCTACTAATTTTTCTTATGAAAGTTTTTTCATGTCACATTCTTCTATATCAATATGTTAGAATCCCAGGAAAGAGGTTCTTGTTCATTCATATGTTAAATGTTGATTTTAAATATACAGCAAAATCTAGGAAAGAACAGTAGTCCTGTTTGCTTCATGTTAAATATTATTATGAAATATCACTATTCATATCAAAGTACAGCCTACATTTGTTCTGCTTTCTCTGTAGTCCATGTCCTCAGAAAGAGGCTCATCAGCCCACAATCATCAGTACACTTTCCCCCTGGGAGTGAAGTTTCTAGAATGCAACCAAGAATAGATGACTAAGGAATCATATGAGAAAAATGCACAACAATAAAAGGCAAGGTCTCTCCTTACTATTTACTTCTAAGATACTCAACATAAGATTTGTTCACAGCCACTACTGAAGGTAAAAAGAGTAAAGTAAGTGTAGAAAATTAGAGATAAAGTAGAAGAAATTGGTCAACACAAGGCATTTATCTGTGAGAACTGAGGATCATGTTTGGAGATCAAGTTTTATAACTCAGATATTCAGCTTAGGTTCTCATTAAAAATAATTGGAGAAAGAAGTGCTCATGTACTATTTGCAGTGAGGCACACAGGTTTGGCATTATATCTGGATCATGTTGAATATTGAAAGATCTACAGGGGGATCCAAGATGGCGGTGGCCAGCACGGACATATTTTGATTTCGGGGTCACCAGTCACAAAGCAGCAAGTGTTGCAGGACGCTGTACAAAGGGCACGACCCCATCTAAATCTCACCCTGCTACACAGGGACCACGGAAGATGCCTGGGCAGGACGCCCCTTCCAACTCTCGGACACACTAGGAAGCCTCTGGACCTGGGAATCGGGATAATCCATCCCACCAAAAGGAGAAATACCTGGTAAGTCCCAACCTAATACCCAGCCGGCAGATTCAGAAACCACGCAGAGATAATCCCCACCCTGCTGGGCACTCCCAGGTCTCACACAGATGATCCAATTATCTGGGAAAGGTTGCTACCCTTGGAAGTGAAGTAGCTCCACTGCAAAGGGCCTTCAGATCCAAGTCTGTGATGTCACAGGCCAGCTTCCAAGCCTCGGGAGCGGAAGGCTATTGGAGCTGAACTGCAGATTTAACCCCTACAGGAACTAACCCGGGGCAAACTGTGAGATATTTGAAACTGTTCTATATCGAAATTTTGTACTAGTAAGGGCTCTTCCGGCAGGGAATAAGAGCTTACTTGTGCACAGCTCCGCTACCTGAATTAATTAGGTCCCCACCTGGGAGGCGGGACTGAATGACTCTCCATATAGGGGGTGGAGAAGGCAACTCCTACAACACAGTGCCCCCTTTGGACCCAAGTCCAGAAGACAGCAAAAAAAAAAAAAAAAAAAAAAAAATTCCTCATGGCCAGAGGCCAGAGACAAAAAAAAAACAACAAACA
>CAJQZJ010032290.1:8292644-8321064 GCA_907164525.1 Lophiomys imhausi
AAAAAAAAAAACAACAAACAAACAAAAAAAAAAAACAGAGCGAAATGTCTCCAACAAAAGAAAGCAATGCTATTCCGTCCAGCCCAAACCACCTCACCAAAACTGAAACAAATGAAAACGATGACAATTCTACATTATGGAAAGTGATAAAGTCCCTTCAAGAAGAACTTAAAACTATGAAGGAATTCAAAGAAGCCACAATTCTACAAGTCAAAACAACGAATAACATCATTAAAGAGCTCCAAGCCAAGGTGACCCAGCTTGAACAGGAAAAGGATAAAGCAATGAAAGATCTCCAGACAAAAACAAGCAAACTGGAGAAGGAAATGTACAAAACGAACACTACCATTCAAGACATCAAAATAGCAATGGAAACAATAAAGAAAACACAGTCAGAGTTAAAAGAGGAAATGGAAAATCAAGAGAAAAGAACAGGAACTATGGATGTGAGTATGAAAAATAGGATGCAAGAGATGGAAGACAGGATCTCAGGCATGGAAGATTTGATGGAAGAAATCAGTATAACATCCAAAGAAAATGAGAAGGCTAAAAAAATCTCTCACCCACAACATCCAAGAAATCAAGGACTCAATGAAAAGATGGAACCTAAGAATTATAGGCATAAAGGAAAGAGAAGACTCCTGTCTCCATGGTCCAGGAAATATCTTCAACAAAATCATAGAAGAAAACTTCCCAAACCTAAAGAAAGAGATGCCAGTAAAAATCCAAGAGGCTTACAGAACACCAAACAGATTAGATCAGAAAAGAAACTCCTCTCACCACATAATAATAGAAACTCCAAATGTAGAGAACAAAGAAAGGATATTAAAAGCTGTAAGAGAAAAAGGCCAAGTCACATACAATGGCAGACCCATCAGAATCACACCTGACTTCTCCTCAGAAACTTTAAAAGCTAGAAGGGCCTGGACGGATGTCCTACAAGCCCTGAGAGAACAGAGGTGCCCAGCCAGACTACTATACCCAGCAAAACTTTCTATCAACATAGAAGGAGAAAACAAGATATTCCATGAAAAAATCAAATTCAAACAATATCTCCTCACAAACCCAGCCCTACAGAAGATCCTAGAAGGAAAATTCCAACACAGAGAAGATAACTACACCCAAGAAAACAGAGGAAATAGAAACCTCCACAGCAACTAAACAAAAGAGAAACACAAGACAGCCAACTATACCAAAATAATGGGAAATAACAACCCCTGGTCACTAATATCCATCAACATCAATGGACTCAACTCGCCAATAAAAAGACACAGACTTATAGACTGGATCCGTAAACAAGACCCATGTTTTGGCTGTATACAAGAAACACATCTCATTATTGAAGATAAACACTACCACAGAGTAAAGGGCTGGGAAAAGGTCTTCCAAGCAAATGGACACAGGAAACAAGCTGGAGTAGCCACCATAATATCAAACAAAATAGACTTCCAATTGAAGTTAATAAAAAAAGACAGAGAAGGGCATTACATACTCATTAAAGGAAATATCCACCAAGAGGTCATCTCAATATTGAACATCTATGCCCCAAATACAAAGGCACTTACATTTATAAAAGAAACGCTTCTAAAACTTAAATCGCACATCTATCCAAACACTTTAATAGTGGGAGACTTCAATACCCCACTCTCAACTATGGACAGATCATCAAGACAGAAGCCAAACAGAGAAATAATGAGTCTAACAGAGATCCTGAACCAAAAGGATCTAACAGATGTCTACAGAACGTTTCACACAAACACAAAAGAATAAACCTTCTTCTCAGTACCTCACGGAACCTTCTCCAAAATCGACCATATAGTTGGACACAAAGATAGCCTCAACAGATAAAAGAAAATTGAAATAACCCCTTGTATCTTATCAGACCACCATGGAATAAAGCTGGACTTCAATAGCAAAAGAATCAACAGAAAGTCTACACTCACATGGAAATTGAACAACTCTTTACTAGAGGACCACTGGGTCAGGGAAGAAATAAAGAAGGAAATCAAAGACTTCTTAAAATCCAACGAAAATGAAGACACAACATACCCAAACCTATGGGACACAATGAAAGCTGTGCTACGAGGAAAGTTCATAGCATTAAGTTCCTTCAAAAAGAAAGTTGTGACAGCTCATATTAGCGAATTAACAGCTAAACTGGGTGAATTGGAAAAAAAAGAAGGAAACACTCCCAAGAGGAGCAGAAGGCAGGAGATCATCAAACTTAGTGCTGAAATCAACAACTTAGAAACAAAAAGAACTATACAAAGAATCAATGAAACCAAGAGTTGGTTCTTCGAGAAAATCAACAAAATAGACAGACCCTTAGCCAAATTAACTAAAAGACAGAGGGAGAAAACACAAATCAACAAAATCAGAAATGAAAAGGGTGAAATAACAACAGACATTGAGGAAATCCAGAGAATATTTGGATCCTACTTTAAAAATCTATACTCCACCAAATTTGAAAACTTAAGTGAAATGGACAATTTTCTTTATAGATTCCACCTACTGAAGATAAATCTAGATCACATAAACTGATTAAACAGCCCTATAACCCCTAAGGAAATAGAAACAGTCATTAAAAATCTCACAACCAAAAAAAGACCAGGGCCAGATGGCTTTAGCATGGAATTTTACCAGACCTTCAAAGAGGAGCTAACACCAATACTTTTCAAACTTTTTCACCAAATAGAATCTGAAAGAACATTGCCAAACTCTTTCTACGAGGCCAAAATCACCCTGATTCCTAAACCACATAAAGACTCAACAAAGAAAGAGAACTTCAGAACAATCTCCCTCATGAACATAGATGCAAAGATACTTAATAAAATACTAGCAAACCGAATTCAAGAACACATCAAAAGTATCATACACCAGGATCAAGTAGGCTTCATCCCAGGGATGCAGGGATGTTTCAACATATGAAAATCTATCAACGTCATGCACCATATAAACAAGATGAAAGAAAAAAACCACATGATAATCTCGCTAGATGCAGAAAAAGCATTTGACAAAATTCAACACCCCTTCATGCTAAAAGTTCTGGAGAGAACGGGCATACAAGGGCTGTACCTAAATAATAAAGGCAATATACAGCAGGCCAGTGGCCAACATCAAAGTAAATGGTGAGAAACTTGAAGCATTTCCTCTAAACTCAGGGACAAGACAAGGATGTCCACTTTCACCATATCTCTACAATATAGTACTTGAAGTTCTTGCTAGAGCAATAAGACAACTAAAGGACATCAAGGGGATAAACATCGGAAATAAAGAAGTCAAATTACCCCTATTTGCAGGTGATATGATAGTATATATAAGCGACCCCAAAAATTCCACCAGAGTACTCTTACAGCTGATAAACACCTTCAGCAAAGTGGCTAGATACAAAATTAATTCAAAAAAATCAGAAGCCCTTCTTTATACAATAAACAAATATACCGAGAAAGAAATAAGGGAAACAACCCCCTTCACAATAGCCGCAAAAAACATAAAATACCTGGGGGTAACTATAACCAAGCAAGTAAAGGACTTGTACAACAAGAACTTCAAGCCCTTGAAGAAAGAAATGGAAGAGGCCTTTAGAAGATGGAAAGATCTCCCATGCTCATGGATAGGTAGGATCAACATAATAAAAATGGCCATCCTACCAAAAGCAATATATAGATTCAATGCAATTCCTATCAAAATACCAACACAATTTTTTATAGACTTGGAAAGAGCTAGTCTCAATTTCATATGGAACAACAAAAAGCCCAGAATAGCTAAATCAATCTTGTACAATAAAAAAAACATCTGGAGGTATTACCATCCCAGATTTCAAGCTGTACTACAGAGCAATAGTTGTAAAAATAGCATGGTATTGGTATAGAAACAGACCAGTAGATCAATGGAATCAAATTGAAGATCCAGAAATAGACCCACACAATTATGGCCACCTAATTTTTGACAAAGAAGCCAAAACGGAACAATGGAAGAAGGACAGCATCTTCAACAAATGGTGCTGGTCCAACTGGATTTCCATTTGTAAAAGAATGAAGCTAGACCCATACTTATCACCTTGTACAAAACTTAAGTCCAAGTGGATCAAAGACCTTAACATAAGGCCGGTCACACTAAATCTACTAGAAGATAAAGTGGGAGAAACCCTCGAACTAATTGGCACAGGTGACAACTTCCTGAACAGAACACCAACAGCTCAGGACTTGAGATCAACAATCAATAAATGGGACCTCATGAAAATGAACAGCTTCTGTAAAGCAAAGACACTGTCATTCGAACAAAATGGCAGCCTACAGACTGGGAGAAAATCTTCACCAACCCCACATCTGACAGAGGGCTAATATCCAAAATCTACAAAGAACTCAAGAAATTAAATGCCAAGAAACCAAATAATCCAATCAAAAAATGGTGGCCAGAGCTAAATAGAGAAGTCACAAAGGAGGAATCCCTAATGGCTGAGAGACACTTGAAGAAATGCTCAACATCCTTAATCATCAGAGAAATGCAACTCAAGATGACTCTGAGATTCCATCTCACACCTGTCAGAATGGCTAAGATCAAAAACTCAAATGACATCACATGCTGGCGAGGGTGTGGAGAAAGGGGTACACTACTCCATTGCTGGTGGAGTGCAGGCTTGTGCAACCACTATGGAGGTCAGTCTGGCGATATCTTAGAAAACTTGGAATAGCTCTGCCTCAGGACCCAGCCATACCACTTCTGGGTATACACCCAAATGCCTCTTCACTGAATCATAAGGAAGTTTCCTCATCTATGTTTATAGCAGCCTTATTTGTAATAGCTAGAAACTGGAAACAACCCAGATATCCTTCAACCGAAGAATGGGTTAAAAAACTGTGGTACATCTACAGAATGGAATATTATTCAGCTATCAGAAACAATGAAATTATGCAATTTGCAGCCAAAGGTATGGAACTAGAAAAGCTCATCCTGAGTGAACTAACCCAGACTCAGAAGGACACATATGGCATCTACTCACTTATAGTAGGATTTTAGCTATATAGTAGAAGGTATCAACTACAACCAACACACCAAAGGGAACTTGGACATAGACTTCTTATTTTTAATTTTTATTTATTTTTTATATATTAGTTATATTTTTGTATTTTTTAGCCTTTTTTATCTATTGTATGCTTATTGATTTGTTTGTTTAGTAGTTCTCTCTCCTAGACAATGAGACACTTTTCACTGATGGTACTGCTTCATAGATCCCCAATGAATGAAGAGGCTCTTGGCCCTCATGCGACCTCTCAACTAAGATGAGGGACTGTTATATAAGGACACCCCACCCCAGAGAAATGGGATGGAAGGGTTAGGAGTTAAAGAAAAAAAATGAAATGTGATGTTTCGGCCTTTTACTACTAACTGTCATGAACTGTTTAGGATAATTAAGAAATGCAAACTAATGGTTATGCAAGCCAGTCATTCGGTTAGGTACTATGACAGCCTATTATAGTTACTTTCTAAGGTAATCAGAAATAAACCGGCAAGAGACAAGCAACATCTGCTTACCCTAATATAAGAGATAGTTAGGGCCTCTTCAAAAACCTAAAGAGATCTGCAGAATATGGCACTCAAAGATGTTTTCGTAACTTTAGATTTTTTTATATCAAGGCATATCAACTCCTGACAGCACCCCCTATTCTCCTCCAAGTAGAAGATGAGCATCGAAGAATCTCTAGTGGGAGATGATTTAATTAGTCGCAAGCCTATCTCTTGGTAGGAAAAGCCCCTTGCTCCAGCTATAGACAGAATGCTGTCCAAAAAGGACAAAACCTGGAAGCAGGTAAGTCGACAGCCTATCTCTGCCAAGACAGGGTAGGTAAGTCCTTCATAAACCCTGGTCTACAATCAATGCCTGTCAGAGAAGCGGGGCCAAACGACTGGAGAGCGATGCTGTAATGTATGGAGAGAAAATGGGAACTGTCCAGGCAGCCACTGGTATGTCATTTCTTAATTTGGGAAGCTGCAGACCCTGTCCTTCCTATAAAATCAGATATATTTATCCCTCTCAGGTCTCTGAGGTGATTGAAGTACAGATAGATAAAGTCTCATAATTAAATTTTGGGTTGTTTAGGAGTCAAGAGAGTGTTATACATCTAAGAAGATACTTTTAAAATTGTGTTGCAATTAGTATGAATGTTGAGTCAGATATAGAACTTTAAACTCATGGAGATGTTTAGATAGTAGAATGTTAAAGTCAGGTACCAAATACGTATGGACTGGTCATTAGGAATGTACGTTAAGCCATATAACCCTCATAACTGTGGCCTAATTACCTCTGTTGTACTGTATTGTATTTATTATTATAAGAGAAAGAGCCATTTGTTGGACTGAAAGGAGAAAGTGTAGGGGGAAATAAGATATACCTTAAACTTAAAAGAAAAAAAGGGGAAGAGGATGGGGGGTTGAGGGTGGGAGGGTGGGACTGGAGGGGGAATAGGTAGGGGACTGCGATTGAGATGTAACTTGAAGAAATAAAAAATAAATGAAAAAAAGAAAAAAAAGAATGATCTACAATACATATGAAAATAAACTGTGGTTCTCTGACAATCTAGATAGATTTGGATACAGCAGGATTAAAGAAATTCATGGATTCAGCCTAATGGTTGTTTCTCAAGACAAAAGAAGCACAGGCTTTGCTTAGATATTCTGTACCTGTCACTGCTGCAGCATAGCCCACACTGTAAACTCAGTAGATATCAGACCCTGTAAACATAAGGCTGCTTTTCCCTGATAGGGACTTCCTGGTACAATTCCAGGTTATCCACCATAAGTTCTGATTTGTAGAATCATTACTGAACCATTAATTCATGTCTCACTGGTGAACAACTAACAAAATCCATTGACATCATTTAAGGTGTTCATACAAACAGATTTTCAGGCAGTTGTGGGACCAATTTTCCCAAATTGGTATCCTTCCAGGTATGGTAATTTCTACAAACATGAAAGATGTCAAGTAACTAGCTAAACCATCCTCATCTATATTTATCAAACACATTTATCACATGCAATGTGGACATAAGATTGAGAGCTCCAGGAGAGAGTGTCAAAGATTCCTCTAGGGGAGAGGTACTACCTTGAGGGAAAAAAAAGGAATCATGATGCACAACTGCATCTCCTTTGGCCACAGTAACAAAAACAGATGAGAATATATGGGTGCCTATTTGGTGTGCTGATCTGCATGGCACTTCACAATCTCCAATGTCTAAGTTTAAGCAGGAGAGATATGTTCACCTTGATTTTACTGTTCTTGCTCCTGAACATTCCACTTCTTTTGTCCAGTTTCATTCAACCGAGGTGCTTTTGCGGAAAGAAACAGAATGAAGACATGGATAGAAACCTGGGAAAAGGTTGTGTCTTCCCTTTAGGAACAATGCAAAGGCCTGTGGAAAATGAATACTGAATACCCAGTGGGTGCTTTTATATTTTCCATGTAAATGTCATCATGAATATTACCAAGTGTTCTGAGGATGAAGAGAAGGACACTGCTATCAGTCTTTTGTTCTGTTCTAATCTGTAAACTGCAAATCAACTACAAATACTTTTAGATATTCAATGATATTTTATCACTTCAAATTGACCCAGAGATTATTTTTCCATCTTCCCACGTATAAGTCTGAAAGATAGTAAAGAAAGTATTCTACTTTCATCTTCCAAGTAATTCCCACCTCATGACATTTTGTATGGCACAGTAACCAGTGATGTCCCATTGAAAGAATCCCTATAAAATTTCAGTGAGTTTTGTCCTAGTTATGTGTAAGCAAATGACCATTAGTTCAGCAGATGATCCTTCAGTGAATGTCTACCTCCTATTTAATGTACTGGAGCCATTAATGTTGGTTACATGCCTAAGTGTAGAAAGCTTTCACGTAGGTATTCAGGTACTACCTCAATTTTATTGCATCTGTCTCCCCCTCTAAATTCTAAGGCTGTGCCTATTTTTTAGCATAAGAAATCTGTCCACTTTAAACTTCATATTTTCTTCCACACTTGACTTATATACATATATAATCATTGGCTATTAAGTTTACAAAGTCCAGTTTTTTACTCTCTTTGTAAAGAAGGAATATTTGGACTTTAAATAATATGTTTGCATTCTTTAAAAGTGAACTTAGTACTTTTAGTGGTGACTACTTACTTCCCTTGTCACTTGCCTGGGTGACAACTGTGGCATGTGACACTTGGTGACACTTGAGAATATGGATAGAGTAGTCACCCACTACTTCATCTTTGCTTTTATTTAAGAAACATATGTCATCTTGCTTTAAATCGAAATTGTTTACTCTCAGACACCTTTTGACATACCATCTTTTGTTTTCCTCTAAACAATTTTACTTAGTATAGCTGCATATTTTAACAATGTGGGCATTATCTACATTTTTATTTTATGGATTACTCAGAGATATTTTGAAATACATCTGCTTTAACCAGTAAACCATCTGACTCATCAAGTAGTTGTTGTTCCTTAATGTTTAGTGTGCGGGATATAGCGTTTGTGTTGAACAAGTTCGTGTCTCAAATTTCTTTTCTATGTTCCTGACATTTTAAAGACACATTTTTCTCCTGCATATTGATAAGGGATGTTCTAATATGCAAATATATGTTATATATATATGTCACAGATATTCAATTTCTAAGTGGAAAGCATAACAGTTAAGTCAGAGTGAATCACTCATAATGAAGGAATATGTTTAATGTTGATTGGTCAGATCATTTGAAATAATTAAGAAGAGACAGGACTTATTATTATTCTTAAAAACATAAACAGAAAATTGTATTATTCCATGCCAACTGACTTCCAGCCCATTTGTGTACCAGAGAAACACATAAACTTTGTTCATACACTAAACATTTCATGTTCTTCTACATTATATCATGTCCTAGTGGCATATAGCAATCTCTCTGGAATTTCCTGATGTTTCTAATTCTCAATAAGATGGTAGTATTGCAATTGTGTGCCTGCAAATGTAGTCAAGAGATGTTTTCTAGAAAAAAATATGTTACTCAGATACATATGCAGTGTAAGTATATCAAGTGCCTGTGGACACATAAAATAGATGAAGGATCCTGGGGTGGTGAGACATGCCCTTATTCACTGAACTCATGACCTGGAGCAGACTTTCCCTGTACACAAGAGTACAGACCAGTACACCAAAGGGTTTAAACAATCATCGTCTGTGTACACAACACAGATGCATGCAGACATACTTTATTCACCAAATGTAACTCTGGTATTTGAAATTATTTGAAAATCAATCTTTTTAAAAAAGACTTTCTTCCTGGAAGAGATAAACCATGAGGAAAGTGCAAATAACATGAGGATGGATATGAAGGGGTATGTTAAATATGTCCTTTAATTAAAATGAACTCTAAGTACAGGAGCCAAATGTTAGCCCAGGAAGTCTAGTATGCACTAATCAGTCTTTCCCCCACTGCATTATCTGTTCAATTAATTTCATGTGAGAATACCAAAAACACAATGGCTCACACATCACGTGTATTTTATATATTTCTAAATAATTTCAAAATGAATATGTGATCACATTACTGTCTGCTCAAACTTGTGCACATTTTTTACCATCTTAGCTAGGATTCAAAAACTAGAGATTAAAACTGTTCTTGTGGATGATGTCCATAACACATGTCATTCATGGGAGATGACATTTCCTGAACTTTTTAAGGTTTTGCATGCTTCCGGGTTCTTATATCACCTAAACCACATTGCAGAGATCATTTGTTTTAGTCTTTAGGGTGGGGGCAATATCATCCAGTACGCGATTATATTTGATTGACTACAAATGTTACCTGTATATCTTTGTCCATAATAAACACTGTAACCTTTCACAGAATACATACTGAAAACCACAAGTTTGCTCTGGCCTTGACTTTTTCCATGGATGAAATTAACAGGAATCCTAATCTATTACCAAATACATCCCTAATATTTATGATCCCACCAAAGAGTTGTACGAGTGACTCAGAATTCTACATTCTCATTCGTACAACCTTACAAGAACATCATATTCTCCCTAATTATATCTGTAAAGAAGACCCTGGGTGTACAGTGATGCTCACAAGGTTAAATTTAACAACAACTGTGACACTTCTGACAGTCATGGACATGTATAGATCTCAGGTGGTGAGTTTTTGGGGGAGGAAATTCATGAAATATGATCTCCATTGGTGCCATTCCCAGATGCTAAGAACAGTGTAAGGAGACTAGACTACAGGTCTGACATAACTGTAGTTCAGGGTTATCTCCAGAAACATATTAAGGATACCATATTTCCTTGCTTGAAAAAGATATAATAGAAGAAGTAATAGCTAATGGGGTTTTCTAGAAATCTTTGCAAAAAAAAAATGTGTTTAGAAGTTCTTAGGAATGCATTCTACCTCATACTGCTTCCTGTGTTCTAGCTCCTTCAGCTTACTTATGGAGCTTTCCATCCTGCCTTGAGTGATCATGAACAATTTCCTTATCTATATCAGATGGCCACAAAGGACACATCTCTTGCCCTTGCCCTGATCTCCTTCATTATTTATTTCAGTTGGAACTGGGTTGGGCTGGCCATCTCAGACAATGATCAAGGCATCCAATTTCTCTCAAATTTGAGAAGAGAGATGGAAAAATATACAGTGTGCTTTGATTTTGTGAACATGATACCAGTCATCATGCATTTATACATGTCAAGAGCTGAAATATATTACGAAGAAATCCTGACATCATCCACAAATGTTGTTATCATTTATGGTGACACAGACAGTATTGAGCTTTAGAATGTGGGAATCTCTAGGTATACAGAACATATGGATCGCTTCCTCACAGTGGGATGTCACTACTAGTATGAGAGACTTAATATTTGACAAAATCCATGGGGCACTTTCTTTTGAATACCACCATGCTGAGATCTCTGGTTTCAAAATTTTGTCCAGATATTGAACCCTCTTAAATACTCAGATGAATTTCTGGCAAGCCTCGAATGGATGTACTTTAACTGTGAATTTTCAGCATCAATTTTTCACACACTGAAGAACTGCTTATCCAATGCCTCATTGGAATGGATAATGGTAAAGACTTTTGACATTGTCTTTAATGATGTCAGCTATGACATATACAATGCTGTATATGCTGTGATCCATGCCTCCCATGAGATGTTTTTTTCAACAGGTAGATAATCATCCCAGGAACAATGGAAAAAGACTGAATTCTGGCTGTTCAAAAGTACTGTTTCTTCTATTAGAACATATTTGTTGTTGTAAATGTCATAATCTTTATAGTCACTTAGATTCTCAAACTAAGTAGACTAGAAATTATTTTTTCAAAATAGTAAGATGTCTAAACATGTGTTGCTGTTGAGGACATTAATCCAGATGTTGGTATAAATCTCAAATATTAAGAAAGAGGAGTAGAATGAATAATTTGTTGATGATTTTCAGAAATTTTGTTACACAGTACTAGAATTTCATCACACCTATTCTAAAACTATAAACATAATCACTCCTTCCTCATGTATCTTCTCAGTGATGACAAGATGAACCATTGTTCATTAAATGCCAAATAGGTTTTAATCAGTATAGGGGACTGTTTTCAAAATAATTCTCAACTGATGTTATCCCCACTGTAGTCTAGGGGACCTACTAGTTGCTCTGAGATTATTTACATGGGAAGTAGTGCGGAGATTCAGTTCATTACATACATGGGTATTCATGTGTCCAAATGTATGTTTCTCACTGTGTATATGTGTAAGTTTCTGGGTATCTGTGTTTATAATTATATTAATGTTCGTGTGTGTGTGTGTGTTTGTGTGTGTGTGTGTGTGTGTGTGTGTACTGTGTGTTTCTGTGTACATTTACATACATACGTGCATACATGCATACATACCTACATTCATATATGTATATAATATATATACATATACACATATATGTATATAATATATACGTGTATACGTATACATATATATATATACATATATATGTATATATATATACATATATATGTCTGCTTTGCTGTGTCTGTCTGCTGTGTGTAATTATGTCTTTGGATGTGAGCATAAACTTGTCTGGGCATACATGTCTTTCTATGTGGCTGCTTAATATTCTCTCTCTCTCTCTCTCTGTGTGTGTGTGTGTGTGTGTGTGTGTGTGTGTGTATGTGCCTGTGTGTGTTTTTTGAGTTTCTGTGTCTGTGTGTTTTTTTTTTTAATGGATATTTTGGTCTCTCTTTGTGGGCCTGTTTGTTAAGATGTGTTAGGGCATGTATAGGTGTGTAAACAAGTGTATGGCTTTATTATGTGTCTATTCCTGTATGGGTGTAAGGATGTGAGTCTCTCTGTGTAAAGATATGCCTGTGTGTATACATATTGTAAAGCTATAATTGTTATCTGAAATCATGTCTGTGTATGATATTCTTCTCTGAGATAACTACAGTAATAAGAATGGTGTGATAATTTTATTTATTCTTTTGCTTTAATGAAGATTTCTCCAATGGATACCTTCAATAAAGTTGTCTTTAAGATGAAATCAGAATATATTTTTGACCTCAAGGGTGGGCACATACTCTATAGTATGCTGCCTGTCTTTCAGCTTCAATCCATTCTGAGTAAGACCCACTTCACCAATCCTGTTGGGGACAGGGTAAATATAACCAGAGAGAAAAACTGCAGGAAGAGTATGACATTTTGTGCATTTGGAATTTCCAACAGGGTCTTGGAATTAAGGTGAAGATAGGAAGGTTTAGCCCATATTTTCCACATGGTCATCAGCTCGTTTTATCTGAAGACATGATAGAGTGGGTCACAGGAAGTAGACAGGTGAGTTTGTTCTAATTATGCCAACTTAAATTACACTGCTGTAAACAGTGTCACCTGGGCCCATCTGACGTCCTGATGACTAGTGAAATGAAATAGATTGTCCCGTGAAGAAGCTATGTTATGGTTTTCTGCTCATTTTTGATGGGATGTTTAGTAATTCATTGAGGATTTCAGGTGTTTATACAGTGTATTTTTATCTTTTCATAACTTGTTTCAGCCTTTTATGATGAGTGTAAATATGTTTTAAAAAACTCTTTGATTCTTTCCCAGTATAGTGAGCAATAATCTCTTGGTCCCATTTCTACTACTACACAGTGATTTACTCTCTTAAACTAAACATCTTAAACATATGCTTAAAGACTCAGGCTCATTACAATCATGGAGTAAGCCAACATATGTAAGTTAGTTAATTTAATTTACATTAATCAATTTGAAATTTAAGTAAATTAAATAAATTACATTTCATAATTGTTTAAACCTTCATACAAACAAGTCCTAAATTTCCAACATCTCTATCAATACATTCACATTTTCATGACAAATTTTGATACTTAACGAAGTATAGACTGTTTTTCTTTTCTTTCTTTTATGTGGGTATCAGTGTTTTGTCTGCATGTTCATGCAATACCTGCATGTGTGGTGTGTATGGGTGGCTGAAGAGTGATTCAGATCTCTGGAAACTTTCCAGAGCTTCATTCAAATTTGTGTCGTCTTCATGAGTATAAATTGTTCTTGACACCTGAGCCATGTCTCCAGCACTGATTTATATCCTATAAATGATATTACTTACTGAAGGAAGCTTTCTTGGACTCCTTAATTCTGGCATAGTTCATTCAAGCCAAAATTTGAGTGTCTAGTTTCCTTCTCTGTATGTGTAGCAATTGGTACTAATAAAAATTTGTCTTGAGAAAATTTGTAAATAAAATATCCTGCTATGGATCCTGGGTATAAGTATGAATTCTGATGTAAATGGTTTTAAAGTATCCAATGAAAACTCCCTAAATAAAAAAATTACTTAATTAAAAAAATCTTCAGAATAATCTTAAGATTCATAGTATATCTCAGGTTGGTCAAATATTCTGAAATTTACAGTTACTATTCTTCCTCATAGTGATGAGGAGTTGTCCCCAGGATAAAGAACATATGAGCTGAAAGTTAGCTACAAAGTCACATTTCCGATCAGAAGATATCAATGAAATCTCTTGTCTGTTCTAACTGGGCCTCATTTGAGCATTGCAAACAAATCCATTGGATGAATACAGAAGATTAAAAAAATACAACTAGTGTTCTACTCATTTATAAAAATCCCAATATGGGCACTAATAAGTAAAAACATGAAGATTTCAAAGAAGCATTATTCCAAATGCTATAGTCATAGACTTAAGTGAGAGTATAATCCTTGATATATTAAAAAAAGAATTCAAAGAATGACCATAACAACATTCCAAGAAAATCAAAGAAGACACAAATTACCTCTGGGGGGTATATTTTTAGATAATGAAAACTTTCACACACTAAGACATGTTTTAGGATGTGGCAAAGGAATTACAGAAAGGTACAAAATGATGAAAGAAATTCAAACTAAAATATGTAAAGGAAAAGTAGAATAAATCCAATACATTTCTCAGTAAAACATATTACCAAAATTATACTCTAATTTGGGGGCAGGATGACAAGACTTCAAGACCAGGCATAAGAATTGGAAAATGTGAACTATGACACCAAAATTATACTTTAATTTGAGGACAGGATGGCAAGACTTGAATATCAGGCATAAGAATTGGAAAATGTGAATTATGACAAAGATATGCAATTGAAAAAAAGCAACTCATAGTTGATCAAAGGGTATGAAAAAGATCAAATTTACAATCCATCAGCACAAAACAAAGAAGTATAAAGTAAATACCCATTATATAGTAGCTGTGAATTTCCAAGATAGTGTGCCACATATGGACTTCCATTTAGTAGAGGTATTTAAATGTGAAACACTCAACATTGGAAAAGAACCACAGCTTGGCATATTTTTCTTAAAATTTGTTTTGTTCGTAGCCTTTCTCACAGGAGTGAAATGGAATCTCAGAGCTGTCTTGAGTTGCATTTCTCTGATAATTAAGGATGTTGAACATTTCTTCAAGTGTCTCTCAGACATTTGAGATTCCTCTTTGTAAATTATTGGTTTAGTTTTGCACCCCATTTTTTAGAATAGGTTTATTTGGTTTCTTGGAGGGTGGAACCAGGAGGGAGTGTAGGAAGAGGGAAGAGGGTGGGAATGAAGATGCAGCTTGAAGTAATGAATAAATGTTTCTAAAAAAGGAAAAAAAATGTTTTGCAACAAAGAGAGAAAATGAAAGCTGTAGGAGTGAACCTACTGTCATACAAAGTCCCCATCTGCACAACAGCAGATCCCAACAGAGACACTCTTTTGTTTATTTATTTATCTATTTATTTATTTATATATCTATTTATTTATTTATTTATTGTTTAATTAGTTAATTAAGCAATTTACTTTACATACAGACATCAGTTTTCTCTTCCTCCTGTTCTCTAAATCTTCCCCTCTCATCCCCCTTCTCTCCTCTCTACTCCTGTTTCCTTTCTCTTCAGAAAATGGCAGGCATCCCATGAAAATCAATGTGCTTTGGTATATCAAGTTGCAGTATGACTAGGCAAAGCAACAAAGGCAAGCAACAAATTCAAAGACAACCCCTGTGCCCACTCTTAGGAGTCCCACCTGAAGACTAAGCAGTACAACTGTTATATATTTGCAGAGGGCCCAGGACAGTCCCTTATATTCCTCCTGATTGCCAGTTCAGTTTCTGTGATGTCCTATGTGAGTAGCTTGGTTGATTCTGAAGATTTCCTTTGGTGTCCTTGAGCCCATTAGCTCCTACAATCCTTCCTTCACCTCTTCTCTAGGAGTCCCCATATTCTGCCTTATGTTTGGTTATAGGTTTCTGAATCTGTTTCCATCAGGTTCAGGTGAAGCCTCTCTGAAGTTTATTATGCTAGGTTTCTGTCTGCAAGTATAACAGGATATCATTACCAGTGTCAGTGCTGGGCACCTTCTCACGGCATGGATTTCAACCTGGACTAGTCATTGTTTGGTCATTCCTTCAATTTCTGCTCCATCTGTACTTATGGACATCATGTAGGGAGGAAAATTTACAGAGCTAAGGTTTTGTGGCTGAGATGTAGTTCCAATCCTCCCATTGGATGTCTTGCCTGTTTACAGTAGACGATCAGTTCAGTATCCGTATCCCCATTGTTAGGAGTCTTAACTATGATCACCTTCATAGAATCCTAGGAGTTTCTATGGCCCTTGGTTTCTGGCTTATCCCAGTGGTGACCCTCATTCTAGTTTTCCCTCACAGTCTTCTCTCCCTCTGCCCTCCCCCCATTGAATCACTCCTGTTGTCATCCTCAAGTCACCCCTGTGTAATCTCCCCTCCCTATTTACCCACAGTATCTATTCTCTTTCCTGTTCTTAGCAACACTCACTTTTCCTCCCTCAAACTTTTGCCCTCCTTGTTACTTTGCTTTTTTGAGTCTGTGGATTTTAGCATACCAGGGACACTCTTAAAGTGGAGAATAATAGTGATGAATTTCAAATATTTACACACATTACTGTCAACCCCAGTTACTATACACAGTAAATTTATCCCTCATAATGGGAGATGAAGAAATATGCATGAGGAACACAGCTACAATAAGTCAAACCTCTCAATGAGTATTATTAAACACACTACAACTTCACACATTAAAGTAACATGAACAAAGGAAGTGAAAGTAACATATAAACAGCACTTAAAAACCCAACAGAAAAACAAGTATTAGAAAATTATAAAATATTGGAATAACAACAAATGGAAAATAATTAACAATTAAATTTTAGTAATACTTGAGTGTTATTGGTCACATTCTTGAATCAAAATACACAAACAATGAGATTGAAATTTTTATTATTTTTGTTAATTTGTTTATTTTCCATTCCAATCACCAGCCCCTTCCCTCCTCTCAGTTTCACCCTGCCACTCACTTCTTCCATACTCCCCTCCCAACCAAGTACCAACCCACACTGGTATATCAAATAGCGTTAGGACAAAGTGTCTCCTTTCCAATGAGGCAAGGCAAGGCAATTTTGCTAGGAAAATGGGATCCAGAGGGAGATAACTATATCCCAGTAAGAGATAGTCCCCACTCCAATTGTTAGGTATCTCTTTGGGGTCCAAGTAGCCCATTAGTTTCATATGTTAGTGGATCCACGTTTGGTCCATGTAAGTTCTTTGGTTGGCAATTCAGGCTCTAAGGGCTCCCTTTTGTCCCAGTTAATTGATTTGTGGGTCTTTTTGTGGTGTCCATGATCCTACCAGCTCCATAAAACCTTCCCCTAACTCTTCCACAAAACTACTCTGCTTTTGTCTAATGTTTTGGCTATGATTCTCTGCATCTGTTTCCATTAGCTACTGGATAAAACTTCTTGGATGGCAGTAATGTTGAGTTTCTGTTTGGCTCCTTCTCTCATTTCACTTCTGATGTCTATTTTCTTTCCCCTACTTAGAGGGATTCAAGCATTATCCCTTGTACTCTCCTTGTTGCTTAGTTCCTTTGGATCTTAGGACAATAGATGGCTATCTTGTACTTAATGGCTAATACCCTCTTACTAGTGAGTACATACCATGTGTGTCTTTTTGGATCTGTGTTATATCATTCAGGATGATCTTTCCTAGCTACATCCTTGTGCCTGAAAATGTTATGGTATCAATGATTCAGATAACAGAGTAGTACTTCCTTGTGTAGATGTACCACAATATTTTTATCCATTCCTAGGGTGAGAGACAGCTGATTTTTTTCCAGTTTATAGCTATTCCACATAAAGCCTCTGAGAACATATTGGAGGAAATGTCCTTGTGATTTGGTGACAGATATTTAGGATATTTTCCCAGGATTGGTTTAGCTGTGTCTTGAGGTAAAACTTTTCTCAATTTTCTTAGAAAGTGCCATATTGATTTCCAAAATGTTGTACAAATTTCCACTCCAACCATAAATGGAGGAATGTTCCCCTTTCTCCACATCCTTCTCATCATGTGCAGTCACTTGAATTTCTGATCTTAACCATTCTATGGTTATAAGATGACATCTCAGACTCTTTTTGAATTGGATTTCCCACATGACTAAGAATGTTTAGCATTTCTCAAAGTTCTTCTCAGCCATTTCCTCTGTAGTGAATTATTGATTTAGCTCTATACCTCATTTTCTCATTGGATTATTCGGTTTGTTGGTGTTTAATTTCTTGATTCCTTTATATAGCTTTGTATTAGACCTCTGTGAGATATGGGGTTAGTGAAGATATTTCCAAATCTCTGAGCTGCCTTTTTGTTCTAGTGATATATCCTTGGTATTAAAGAGGAATTTCAGTTTCATAAGGTTTATTTTACTAATTGTTTATTTATTGCCTAAGCTATTGGTACTCTGTACAGGGAGTTATCTCCTGTGCCAGTCAGTTCAAGGATTTCCTTTTTAAAAAATATTTATTTATTACTTCAGGTTACATCTCCATCACAGTGCCCTTTTTCCATCCATCTGGGATTGACCTCCCACCCTCTACACACTATACCTTCCATCCCACTCCTCTGGAGTGGAGTGTCCCTACATAACAGTCCCCCACCACAGGTCAAAAGTCAAAAGGGCCAAGAGCCTCCTCATATAGTGGGGGCCTACAAGGAAGCACCACTAGGGAAAAGTGTCTCATCGACAGTTGCAAAGTCTATGTTCATGTTTCCTTTGGTGAATTGGTTGTAGTATAGTTATCCTGTACTATATGGCTAAAATCCAACTGTAAGTGAATAGATACCATGTACATCCTTGTTAGTCTGGGTTAGCTCACTCATTCATTTGGATGCAAATTGCATTAGTTCATTGTTTCTGATTGCTGAGTAGTATTCCATTGCGTAGATGTATCACAATTTTTTAATCCATTCTTCAGTTGAGGGGCATCTGGATTGCTTCCAGTTTCTAGCTATTACAAATAAGGCTGCTATGAAAATAGATGAGGGAACTTCCTTGTGATTCAGTGAGGAGTCATTTGAATGTATACCGAGAAGTAGTATGGCTGTGTCCCAAGGCAGAGATATTCCAACTTTTCTAAGATATTAACAGATTGACCTCCATAGTGTTTGCACAAGCCTGCATTCCCATCAGCAATTGAGGAGGGTTCCCCTTTCTCCACACCCTCGCCAGGATGTGATGTCATATGAGCTTTTGTTCTTAGCCACTCTAACATGTGTGAGACAGACTCTCAGCGTCGTCTTGAGTTGCATTTCTCTGATGATTAAAGATGCTGAGCATTTCTTCAAGTGTCTCTCAGCCATTAGGGATTCCTCCCTTGTGAATTCTCTGTTTAGCTCTGTTCCCCATTTCTTGATTGGATCATTTGTTTTCTCGGCATTTACTTTCTTGAGCCCTTTGTAAATCTTGGATATTTGCCCTCTGTCAGTTGTGGGGTTTGTGAAGATTTTTTTTTTCCCAATCTGTAGGTTGCCGTTTTGTTTGAATGGCAGTGCCTTTTGCCTTACAGAAGCTTTTCAGTTTCATGAGGTCCCATTTATTGATTGTTGGTCTTATGTCCTGAGCTGTTGGTGTTCTGTTCAGGAACTTGAAACCTGTTCCGATGATTTACAGGGTTTTCCCCAATTTATTCTCTAGTAGATTTAGTGTGTCTGGTCTTATGTTAATGTCTTTGATCCACTTGGACTTAAGTTTTGTACAAGGTGATAGGTATGGGTCTAATTTCATTCTTTTACATGTGGACATCCAGTTGGACCAGCACCATTTGTTGAAGATGCTGCCCTTTTTCCATTGTAAAGTTTTGGCTTCTTTGTCAAATATTAAGTGACCATAGGAGTGTGGATTCATTTCTAGGTCTTTGAATCAATTCCATCGATCCACTGGTCTGTTTCTATACCAGTACCAAGTTGTTTTTATTACTATTGGTCTGTAGTACAGCTTGAAATTTGGGATGCTAATACCTCTGATGTTTTTTATTGTGCAGGATTGATTTAACTATTCTGTGTTTTTTGTTATACCATATAAAGTTGAGAATTGCTTTTTCCAGGTCTATAAAGAATTGTGATAGTATTTTGATAGGAATAGCATTGAATCTGTGTATTGCTTTTGGCAGAATGGCCATTTACATTATGTTGATTCTACCTATCCATGAGCATTAGAGATCCCTCCATCTTCTGATGGCCTCTTCAATTTCTTTATTCAAGGACTTGAAGTTCTTGTCATACAGGTCTTTCACTTGCCTGTTTAGAGTTACCCCCAGGTATTTTATATTGTTTGTGGCTATTGTGAAGGGTGTTGTTTCCCTAATTACTTTCTCAGCCCATTTATGTTTTGAATAAAGAAGGACTTGTGAATATTTTTTAATTAATTTTGTATCCTGCCACCTTGCTAAAGGTGTTTTTCAGCTGTAAGAGTTCTCTAATTTTGGGAGTCGCTTATGTATAATATCATATTGTCTGGAAATAAGGATAATTGATTTCCTTGTTTCCAATTTGTAGCCCCTGATCTCCTTTAACTGTCTTACTGCTGTAGGAAGAACTTCAAGTACTATGTTGATGAGATATGGGGAAAGTGGACATTCTTTAATTGTCCCTGAATTTAGAGGAAATGCTTCAAGTTTCTCTCCATATAATTTTATGTTGGCTACAGGCTTACTGTATATGGCTTTTATTATTGGTAGGTATGGTCCTTGTATGCCTGTTCTCTCCAGGTCTTTTAGTGTAAAGAGTTGTTGGATTTTCTCAAATGCTTTTTCAGCATCTAATAAAATGATCATGTGGTATTTTTTTTCTTTGTGCTTGTTTATATTGTGAATTACGTTGATGGATTTTCATATGTTGAGCCATCCTTGCAGTCCTGGGATGAAGCCTCTTGATCATGGTGTATGATACTTTTCATGTGTTCTTTGATTTGGTTTGCCAGTATTTTATTGTGTATTTTTGCATCTATGTTCATGAGGGAAATTGGTCTGAAGTTCGTTTTCTTTGTTGGGTCTTTGTGTGATTTAGGAATCACGGCGACTGTGGCCTCATAGAATGACTTTGGCAGTGTTCATTCTGATTCTATTTTGTGGAAGAGTTTGAAGTGTTTGGTATTAGCTCTTCCTTGAAGGTCTGGTAGAAATCTGTGCTGAAACTATCTGGTGCTGGGATTTTTTTGGTTGGGAGAATTTCCTCAATTTTGGTTGTTATTTCTCCCTTTTCATTTCTGATTTTATTGCTTTGTGTTTTTTTCCCTCTGCCTTTCAGTTAATATGGCTAAGGTTTGTCTATTTTGTTGATTTTCTAAAAGAACCAATACTTGGTTTAATTGATTCTTTGTACTGTTCTTTTTGTTTCTATGTTGTGTATTTCTCCCCTAAGTTTGATGATTTCCTGCCTTTTGCTCCTCTTAGGAGTGTTTGCTTCTTTTTTCCAGTTCTTTCAGGTCACCTGTTAATTCGCTAATATGAGCTGTCACAATTTTCCTTTTAAAGGCCCTTAGTGCTATGAACTTTCCTTGTAGCACTGCTTTCATTGTGTCCCATAGGTTTGGGTATGTTGTGCCTTCATTTTCGTTGGATTTTAGGAAGTCTTTGATTTCCCTCTTTATATCTTCCCTGACCCAGTATTCATCCAGTAAAGACTTGTTCAGTTTTCATGAGTGTGTAGGGTTTCTGTTATTTCTGTTCTTGTTGAAGTCCGGCTTTAATCCATGGTGGTCTGATAAGATACGAGGGGTTATTTCAGTTTTCTTGTATCTGTTGGGGCATGTTTTGTGTCTGACTATATGGTCAATTTGGAGAAGGTTCCAGGTGGTGCTGAGAAGAAGGTATATTCCTTTGTGTTTGGCTGAAACGTTCTGTAGATATCTGTTAGGTCCATTTGCTTCATGACCTCGGTTGGTCTCATTATTTCTCTGTTTGATTTCTGTCTTGATGACGTGTTCATTATTGTGAGTGGGGTGTTCAAGTCTCCCATTACTAATGTGTGGTGATCTATGCATGGTTTAACCCTTAGAAGAGTTTCTTTTTCAAATGTACGTGCTCTTGGATTTGTGGGATAGATATTCAATATTGAGATGTCATCTTGATGATTATTTCCTTTAAAGAGTATGTACTTCCCTTCTCTATCTTTTTTTGATTGACTTCAGTTGAAAGTCAATTTTGTTTGATATTAAGATGGCTACTCCAGCTTGCTTCCTGGGTCCATTTGCTTGTAAAAACTTTTTCCAGCCTTTTACTCTCATGTAGCATCTATCTTTGTTAGTGATATGAGTTTCTTGTATGCAACAAAGTGATGGGTCTGTAAGCCTGTGTCTTTTTATTGGGAAGTTGAGCCCACTGATGTTTATGGATATTAATGACCAAAGGTTTTTATTTTCTGCTATTTTGATGTAGGTGGCGGTTGTGTGTTTCTTTTAATTTAGCTACAGTATAATTTTTTGCTTCCTCTGCATTTTGGGGTGTAATTTTCTTCTCTGGGGTGTACTTTTCCTCCTAATTCTTCTTTAAGGCTGGATTTGTGGGCAGATACTGTCTAAATTTGATTTTGTCGTGGAATATCTTGTTTTCTCCATATATGTTGATAGAGAGTTTTGCTGGATATATTAGTCTGGCTAGTCACGTCTATTCTTTCATGGCTTGTAGGATGTCTGTGCAGGCCCTTCTGGCTTTTAAAGTTTCTGAGGAGAAATCAGGTGTAATTATGATAGGTCTCCCATTATTTGTTACTTGAACTTTTTCTCTTACAGTTTTTAATATTCTTTCTTTGTTCTGTACATTTGGAGTTTCAGTTATTATGTGGCAAGAGGAATTTATTTTCTGATCTAATCTCGTTGGTGTTTTGTATGGCTCTTGGAATTTTATTGGCATATTTCTGTTTAGGTTTGGGAAGTTTTCTTAAATGATGTTGTTGAAGATGTTTCCTGGACCTTGGAGTCACTAGTCTTCTCTTTCCTCTATGCCTATAATCCTTTGGTTCCATCTTTTCATTGAGTCTTTGATTTCTTGGATGTTATGGGTGAGAAATTTATTAATTTTATCATTTTCTTTGGCTGTTGTATTGATTTCTTCCATAGAATCTTCCATGAATAAGATACTTTCTTCTATCTCTTGAATCCTATTTTCAATATTTATGTCTGTAGTTCCTGTACTCTTCCCTTTATGCGCCACTTCTACTCTTATCTCTGTTTGTGTTTTCTTTAATGCTTCTATTTCCAATTTTAAGCTTTGAAACATTTTACTCATTTTATATGTTACTAATTCCAATTTCTTGTCTTTGTCTGCAAATCTTTCAAATCTATTATTGCCTTGTCTCTTTCATGTTCATGTTGGGATGGGGTCTCTAATGATAGTCTCCAATGCTTTTATTTGTAAAATTGAAGATTGTTTGTATTCTTTCAGTATTTCAATTTCTTCTTGAAAGGACTCCTTCATGTTCCTAAATATAGATTTTTCATCATTTTCATGTATTTCAGCTGCGGTGGGATGTTCAGGGCTTGCTGGTTTAACCTCAATGAATTTCGGTGGAGTCCTATGTCTCTGATTTTTCACAGTTTGTTCTTTTGCTGACCTTTAGCCATCTGGCTGCCATATGCTGTTTGTTTCTGATGTCTTCTCGACCGTTTCAGTGGCACTGCTGATCTTTTTTAGGTTGTTGCTGTAAATGTGTGAATATAGGGTGCTCAGGTACTTGGGAGGTACCTCTATTTTGCAGTTGGTGCTACCTCCCAAGACTTTGCAGTAATTAGACCTGCAGAAGATTGTACTGGTGCAGGACGAGCAGCCTTCTGCCATGTCTGAGAACAATGTTCTTCGAAGTGATTGTATACCCACTAGAGGGAACTTTCTGTCCAACACCTTTCTGGGTAAGCCCAGGTATGCTTGTGCCTCCCTGCGATCCACTGCATGGCTTCCCCGCCAGTGGCCTCTGCTCTGTACCCCAGACCTCAAACCCACACTGTTGACCTCCGCTTTGGACCAGAGTCTGTGTCTCTCACCACTAACCTTGGCTTTGGTCCCAGAGACTGTGCCCCAAGCCGTTGACCTCTGCTTTGGGCCCCAAGCCTGTGTCCCTCGGCACTAACCTCTACTTTGGGCCCCAAGCCTGTCCAGTTGCTAGGTTTTTGAGCAGCTTCTGCAGCTCACTCCTATGTCTGGATTATACACCATGCGACACCATGCCACTCTCCATGTTCCTGGCTACTTGGGTCTACTATGCACTGTTCCTTGTGGTCTGTGTTCATCTCAGCACTGCCTGGGTACATGTTGCCTGTGTCCACATAGAGCTGCACCCTGCCATGATGCTTTCTGCTGCCTGGAAGTGTCTTAGGGTCCCATGAGGGACCCCTACTAGTCCGTGGGTTCTCTGTGTGTGACTCTGCAGGTTCATGCTTCTCAGGATGTTGCTCAGTTTCATCATATTTCTGCAATGTTGTAGCATTCTCTCCCTAATCAGATCAATGTGTGTCCCAGAGGACTGCCGCCATCTCGGATCTACCTCAAGGCTTTCTATTATTAAGATTTAGTTTTTCTAGTTTTATGATGCCTATGTTGAGGTCTTGATCAACCAGGACTTGACTTTTGTGCAGGGTGATGAGTATGTATCTACTTGCATTCTTCTCCATGTAGACATCCATTTACACTAGCACCATTTGTTGTAGACACTTTCATTTTTCATTGTATGCTTTTTATGTCTTGGTCAAAAATGAAGTTTCCATATGTTTTTTGGTTTATTTCTATGTCTTCCACTCAATTGCATTGGACAACCTATCTGTTGTTACATGAATACCATGTGGTTTCTATTACTTTTGCTGTCTAGTGCAGTTTGAAGTCAGGGATTTCGATCCCTCCAGAGGTTCATTTTATTGTATAGGTCTGTTTTCCCTGTCCTGCTATCTGATATATATATATATATATATATATATATATATATATATATATATATATTTGAGAATTTTCTTTCAAGGTCTATATAAAATTATTTCAGGATTTTGATGGAAATAGCATTGAATATGTAGATTGCTTTTAGTAAAAGGGACATTATTACTGTGATAATCCAACCAGTCCATGAGCAAGGGAGATCTTTCCATTTACTGCTACCCTCTCCAATTTCTTCCACAGGGACTTGGAATTCATATTAAAGAGTTCTTTCCCATTTTTGCTTAGCATTACACCAAGGTATTTTATACTGTTTGGGGTTATTGTGAAGGTAGTTGTTTCCCAAATTCCTTTCTCAGCTCTTTTATAATTTGTATAAAGAGTGTTACTGGTTTTTTAATTTTAGTTAATTTTGTATCAAACCACATTGCTGAAGGTGTTTATTAGCTTTTGAAATACTCTAGTAGAATTTAGGGCCATTTTTATATACTATTGTATCATTTGTAAATAGGGATAATTTGAGTTCTTCTTTTCCAATTTGTATCCCCTTGATCTTTTTTGTTGTCTTAGTGCTCTAACTAGAATTGCAAGTACTAAAATGAAGAGGTATGGGGAGAGTTGACAGCTTTGTGTTGTCCATGATTTTACTGGAATTGCTTTAAGTTTCTCTCTCTGTAACTTGATGTTTTCTATTGGTTTTCTTCATATTGCCTTTATTAAGTTTAGGTAAGGGCCCTGTGTACCTGAACTCTCCAAGACTTTTCTCATGAATAGGTGTTAGATTTTATCGAAGGCTGTTTCAGCATCTAATGAAATAATCATGTGGTTTTTTGCTTTTAATTTTTTGTATCGTGGATTATATTGATAGATTTTCATATGTTGAACATCCCTGCCTCCCTGGAATGTATTCTACTTGATCATGGTATTGACATTTTTGATGTGCTCTTGGATTTCATTTGCCAGTATTTTATTGAGTATTTTTTGCATCAATGTTCATTAGAGTGATTGGTCTGAAATTCTCTTGCTCAGCTGAGTCTTTGTGTGGTTTATGTATCAATGTGATTGTGGCTTCAAAGAAAGAGTTTGATAGTGTTCTTTCTGTTTCTATTTTGTGGAATAGTTTGTGGAGTATTGGTATTATATTTTTATGAATGTCTGGTAGAATTCTAAGCTAAAACCTTCTTGCCCTGGGCTTTTCCTGGTTGAGAGACTTTTGATAATTGCTTCTATTTCCTTAGGGTTTATGGTCTGTTTAATCTGTTTATCTAATCATGATTTAGCTTTGACAAGTAGAATGTATCAAGAAAATCATTTATTTCATTTAGATTTTCCAGTTTTGTGGAGTACATGCTTTTGAAGTCAGACCCTATGATTCTTTGGATGTCCTTATTGTCTGCTCTATGTGCCTCTTTACATTTCTGATTTTGTTAGTTTGGATACTGGCTCTTTTCATTTTAGTTCGTATGGTTAAGGGTTTACCTATCTTGTTCATTTTGTCAAATAACCAGGTTTTGGTTTCATTGATTCCTTCTCTAGTTCAGTTTGTTTCTAATATACTGATTTCAGCCCTGAGTTTGATTGTTTTCCACTGTCTACTCCTCTTAGGTGTGTTTGCTTCTTTTTGTTCTAGAGCATTCAGCTGTGATTGTAAATTGTTAGCATGGGAACTCTCCAATGTGTTTATGAAGGCACTTAGTGTCATGAACTTTCCTCTCAACATTGTTTTAATTTTGTCACATGAGTTTGAATATGTTGTGCCTTCATTTTCAGTAAATTATAGAAAGTTTTTAATTTCTTTCTTTCTTCCCTGTCCCAGTAGTCATTGATTAGAGAGATGTTCAATTTCCACAAGTTTGTAGGCTTTCTGTTGTTTCCCTGTTGTTCAAGTCCAGCTATAATGCATGGGGATCTTACCCAATACAAGGGGTTATTTCAACTTTCTTGTATCTGTTGAGGCTTGTTTTGTGACTGAGTTTATGGTCGTTTTTGGTGTAGATTCTGTAAGGTGTTGAGAAGAAGGTATATTCGTTTGTGTTTTAATGAAATGTGTTGTAGCTGTATGTTAGGTACATTTGATTCATGACATATCTTAGTTCCCTTATTTACCTGTTTAGTTTCTGACTCAATGGTCTATCCACTGGTGAGAGTGGAGTGTTGAAGTCTCCCACTATTAATGTGTGGAGATTGATTTGTGATTTATGCTTTAGTAATATTTCTTTTATGAATAAGTGTACCCTTGCGTTTGTGGGTTTAGATGTTCAGAATTGAGACATGATCTTGGTGAACTTTTCCTTTAATAAGTCTGAAGTGTCCTTCCCCATCTCTTTTGAATGATTTTAGTTGGAAGACAATTTTTTTTTGGATACAAGAATAGCTAGTCTTGCTTGCTTCTTCGGTCTGTTTGGAAAATGTTTTTCAGTCTGTTATCTTGATACAATGTCTATCTTTGTTGCCGATGTGTGTTTCTTGTATGCAGGAGAATGATGGATCCTGTTTTGGAATCCATTCTTTTAGCCTGTGTCTTTTTAATTGGGGAATTGAGTCCATTGATGTTGCGATATATTAGTGACCAAGGGTCGTTAATTTCTATTATTTTGCTGTTAGTGGCAATATAGTGTGTGTGTGTGGTGGGGGAAGGTATGTTTACCTTCTTTTGGTTTGGGAGTTATTTATTTCCTGTGTTTTCTTAGATGTAGTTAGCCTTCTTCAGTTGGAATTTTTCTTCTAACACATTCTGTCTGGCTGGTTTTTGTAGAGATAGGTCCTGTTTAACTTTGGTTTTGTTGTGGAATATCTTGGTTTCACCTTCTGTATTGAATAAAATTCTTCAAGGTATAGTAATTTCGACTGACATATGTTGTGTTTTAGAGACTGAAAGATATCTACCCAGGCTGTTCTGGCTTTAAGATTGTTTGTTGAGAATTTGGGTGTAGAGCTGATAGGTTGGCCATTATATGTTACATGGCCATTTTCCCTTGCAGCTTTTAATAATCTTTCATTGTTCAGTACATTCTATGTTTTTATTATTATGTGGAGTGAGGAGTTTCTTTTGGGTTCCAATCTGTTTGGTGTTTTGTAAACTTCTTATATATTTTTAGACATCTCTTCTTTAGGTTTGGGAAATTTTCTTCAGTGATCTTGTTGAGAATATTTTCTTGGTCATAGAGCTGGGTGTCTTCCACACCTTGTATTCTTGTTATTCTTGGGTTTGGTCTCTTCACGGTGTGCCAGATTTCTTGAATGTTTTGTGTCAGGAACTTCTTAGTCTTACCATTTTTCTTTGACTAATGTATCACTTTCTTCATTTGTCTTTCATCTCTTGTGTTCTGTTGGTGTTTATTGTGTCTTTCGTTCCTGTTCTCTTTACCAAGTTTTGGAAACACAAAGTTGCCTCAGTTTGTGTTTTCTTTATTGGTTCTATTTCCGTTTTAAGATCTTGGTCATTCTTCTCTTGTTTGATTGTGTTTTTTCTGTATTTAGTGACTTGATTTATTCATTTCCTACATTTATTTGATTACATTTTCCTGCATTTCTCTGAGAGATTTATTCATTTCCTCTTTTAAGGCCTCCACGAACTTCATAACATCAGATTTAAGGTCATTTTCTTGCACTTCAGGTATATTCAGATATTCAGAGTTTACTGTAGTAGGATAGCTGG
>CAJQZJ010032290.1:8356064-8384615 GCA_907164525.1 Lophiomys imhausi
CTAGTGTCCTTCTCTGTATGGGGAGTAATTGGCAGTAATGAAAATTTTGCTATGAGAAAATTTGTAAATAAAATACCCTATTGTGGGCCCTGGGTATATTATAAGTATGAGCTCTAATATAGGTGGTTTTAAAGTATTCATTAAAATTTCCCAAATACGAAGCTACTTAACTTTTAAAAAATAAGTTCAGGATAATTTTCAAGCATGAAAGAATATCTCAGGTTGATCATTACTTTGAAATTTACAGTTATTATTCATCCTCATAGGGATGATGAGAGTTATCCCCAGGTTAAAGAACATATCAACTGAAAGTTAGCTACATGCTACATTTCCATTTGGAAGGTATCAGTGAAATTTGTTGCCTATTCTAACTGGGCCTCATTTGAGCATTACAGACACATCCATGGGAAGAATACAGAAGATTAAAACAATGCACCCAGTGTTCTACTCACAGATATAAAAATCCCTATGTGAGAGCTAACAACTAAAAACATGAATATTTCAGAGCAACATGATTCCAAATGTCATAGTCACAGACCTAAGGGGGAGTATGTTCAATAATATACTAATCAAAAAATTCACGAATGAGTATAATAACATTCAAAGAAATCCAAAGAAGACACAACTCACCTCTGAGAGAATATTATGAGATAATGAAACCTTTCACACAATAAGAGACTTGTTTGAGGATATTATAAGGGAATTTCTGTAAGGTACAAAATAATGAAAGAAAATCAAACTAAAATATGTGAAGGAAAAGCAAAATCAATCAAATAAATTTCTCAGTATAAAGTCTCACAAATTATACTTTACATTGAAGACAGGATGGGAAGATTGAATACCAAGCATAAGAATTGTGTAATTTGATCTTTGACAAAGAAAGACAGCAGAAAATATGAAAGTCATAAGTTATCAAGGGAGTGTGATTAAAAGATCAAATTTACAATCCGTAAGCACACGACAAAGAAGGATAAACTAATGGCATCAAATGTAGCTGTAAATTTCCAAAATAATGTGTCACGTTTGGACACCCAGTAAGTAGAGGAGTTTAAATATGAAAAACTCCACAATGGAAATGAACCAGTCCTTGAAATATATTACTTAAAATTTGTTTGTTTTTTTTTTTATCAAAGAGAGGAGGTGAAGCTGTAGGAGTGAACCTCCTGTCATAGTAAGTCCCCATCTGGATAACAGCAGATCCCACCAGAGATACTCTTCCTTCTAATTAATTAGTTAATTGAGCAATTTACTTTACAACCACACATCAGTTTTCTCTTCCTCCTCTTCTTCAAGACTTCCCCTCCCATCTTCCTTCTTTCCCTTTTACTCCTCTTTCCTTTCTCTTCAGAAAAGGGCAGATCTCCCAAGGAAATCAACCTGCTTTCGCATATCAAGTTGCAGTATGACTAGCCACATCTGCATCATCTCCTATTGGAGCTACAGGAGGCAGCCCAGTAGGGAGAATGGTACCAAAGTCAAGCAACAGATTCAGAGTCCACCCCTGTGCCCACTCTTAGGAGTCCCACATGAAGACTAAGCTGGACAACTGTTATATATTTGCAGAGGGCGCAGGATAGTCCCATGCACTCTTCCTGATTGACAGTTCAGTCTGTGAGGTCCTGTGTGACTAGGTTAGTTGATTCTGTAGATTTCCTTTGGTGTCCTTGACCCATCAAGCTCCTGCAATCCTTCCTTTACCTTTTCCAAAGGATTTCCCATGTTCTGCCTAATATTTAGGTATGGGTCTCTGCATCTGTTTCCATCAGTTGCAGGTGAAGCCTGTGATGACTATTATGTTAGGTTCCTATCTTCAAGTATAACTGAACATCATTACTAATGTCAGTGCTGGGCACACTCTCATAGGACAGATATCAAGCAGGACCAGTCATTGTTTATCCAATCCCTCAATTTCCGCTCCATCTGTACTGCTGGACATCATGTATGGAAGAAAAATTGCATATTAAATGTTTTGTGACTAATACGATGTGCCAATCCTCCTATTGGACGTCTTGCCTGTTTACCAGAGATGACTAGTTCAGTACCCATATCCTCCTTTGTTAAGAGTCTTAGCTAGGGTCATCTTCGTAGATTACTAGGAGTTTCCATTGCCCTCGATTTCTAGTTGTCCCCACAGTATTCTCTCCCTCTGTTCTTCTCCGATTGAGTCCATCCTGTTGTCAACCTCAAGTAACCTCTGTCTAGTTGTCCCTCCCTGTTTACCAACAGTATTTATTTTATTTCCTCTTCTAAGCAACATTCATGTGTCCACCCTTCACCTTGTAACCTCCATGTTACTTAGCTTTTTTAGGTCTATGGATTGTCGCATACTATGGTCACTCTTTTTTCCTATTATTATTATTATTATTTTATTATTATTTTTATTATTTTATTTCTTCAAGTTACAACTCAAGCACAATCCCCTCCCTATTTCATCCTCCAGTCACACCCTCCCATCGTCTTGCTCCTCACATCCCCCTCTGATTCCTTTTTTAAAGTTTAAGGTATATCTTTTTCCCCCAACAGCTCCCCTTTCAGTCCAAAAAATGGCTTCCCCTCATGACAATAAATACAATACAAAGCAACAAAAATAATTTGACCACATTTAGGAGAATTATATGGCTTAGCATACATTTCCAATGTCCAGTCTTTATGTATTTGTCAACTGACTTTAACATTCTGCTATGAAACACCTCCATGAATTTAAAGATCGATATCCAAGTCGGTTTCCATCCTAACTTGTATCGCAATTAAAAAAACATCTTCATAGATCCAGAACACCCTCTTAACTCCAAAGCAACTAAAAATTTAACTATGGTACTATAGATATCTAGTCTTCAACCACAACAGAGACCTGAGAAGGAAAAGATATATCTGTAAACAGGAAGTGCACGGCCAGCAACATCCATCCCCAGTTACTATACTAGGAAAATTTATCCCTCATAGTAGTAGACAAAACAATATTGATGAGAAACACAGCTATAATAAGTCAAACCTCTCAATGAATACTATTAAAATCAGTAAATTAACTTCACACATTAAAGTAAGATCAACAAAAGAGGTCCAAGTAAAATATAGACAGCACTCGAACACCTAACAGAAAAACAAATATTAGAAAAATATAAAATATGAATGACAACAAATGGACAATAATTAACAATTAAGTTTTAGTGATACTTTAATGTTATTGGTCACATTCTCTAATCAAAATACACAAACAATGAGATTGGGTTTTATTTTACTACTTTTTTATTAATGTGTTTATTTTCCATTCCAATCACCATCTCCTCCCTCTTCTCAGTTTCCCTCTCCCACCCACTTCTTTCATACTCCCCTCAAAACCCAGTACCAACCCACTCTGACATATCAAATAGAATTAGGAAAAAACACATCCTTTCCAATGAGGCAAGCCAACGAAATTTTGCTAGGAAAATGGGATCCAGATGTAGACAACCACATCCAAGTAAGAGATAGTTCCCATTCCAATTGTTAGGATATCTACTTGGGGACCAATCAATCCATCAGTTTCATATATTTAGTGGATCTAGGATTGGTACATGCATGTTCCTTGGTTGGCAATTCAGTCTCTATGGGCTCCTTTGTGTTCCAGTTAATTGGCTATGTGTCTCTTTTTTTGGCCTCATTGATTCCACCAGTTCCCTCAAACCTTCCCCTAACTCTTCCTCAAGTGTCCCCGAGTTTTTCCTAATGTTTTGGCTGTGAGTCTCTGCATCTGTTTCCATTATCTGCTGGATAAAGCTTCTACCATGGCAGTAATGTTGAGTTTCTGTCTGGATCCTTCTCTCCATTCACTTCTGTTGTCCATTTTATTTCCCCTACTTAGAGGGACTCAAGCATCCTCCCTTTTACCCTCCTTGTTGCTTAGTTCCTTTGGGTTTGTGGATCATAGTATGGTTATCTTGTACTTACTGGCTAATACCCTCTTACATGTGAGTACAACCATGTGTGTCTTTCTGGGCCAGGTTACCTCACTCAGGATTATCTTTTCTAGTTCCATCCATTTGCCTGCAAATTTCACGATATCGATGTTTCTGATAGCAGAGTAGAACCCTCCATTGTGTAGATGTACCACAAATTCTTTATCCATTCCTAGGGTGAAAGACACCTGGCTTCCTTCCAGTTTATATCTATTACACATACAGCTTCTGGGAACATACTTGAGGATATGTCCTTGTGAGAGATATTTTGGTATTTGCCCAAGAATGGTATACCTGTGTCTTGAGGTGTAACTATTCCCAATTTTCTTAGAAAGTGCCTTATTGATTTCCAAAGTGGTTGTACAAATTTGCACTCCCATCAGCAGTGAAGGAGTGGTCTGCTTTCTCCACATTCTTGCCAGCATGTGCAGTCACTTAAGTTTCTGATCTTAGCCATTCTGTCAGGTATAACATTGGCATCTCAGAGTCCTTTTAAATTGGATTTCCCATATGACTAAGGATATTGAGCATTTCTTTAAGTGCTTCTCAGCCATTAGTTTCCACTTTAGTGAATTCTTGGCTTAGCTAAGTACCCCAATTTTTCATTTGATTATTTGGTGCTTCATTTCTTGAGTTCTTTACATATCTTGGCATTAGACCTCTGTCAGATGTGGGGTGAAGATCTTTCCTAATCTATGGACTGCCATTATGTTCTAGTGATATGTCCTTGGCGTTACAGAAGATTTTCAGTTTTACAAGGTTCCTTTTATTCATTGTTGATTTATTGCCTGAGCTATTAATGCTCTGTTCAGGAAGTTGTCTCCTGTGCCAATTAGTTCAAGGCTTATTCCACTTTCTCTTATTTAGATTTATTTTACCCCTTTTTATGTTAAGGTCTTTGATTCACCTGGGGTGGATTTTGTACAGGGTTTTAATATATGAATCTACTTGCATTCTTCTACCTACAGACATCCAGTTACACCGGCACCTTTTGTTGAAGATGATTTCTTTTTTTCCATTGTATACTTTTGATGTATTGGTCAAAACTCAATGTTCCCTAGGTTTTAGGGTTTATTTCTGCGTTTTCCATCTAGTTCCATTGGTTGACTTGTCTGTTGTTATACCAATACCATGAAATTTTATTACTAGTGTTGTCTAGTACAGATTGAAATCATGGCTTGTGCTCCTTCCAGAGGTTCATTTTATGGTACAGGACTGTTTTCCCTTTCCTGTGTTTTTCAATATAATTTGGAGAATTTTTCTTTCAAGGTCTGTAAAGAATTGTGTGGGATTTTATGAGATTTGCATTGAATCTGTAGATTGCTTTTGGTAAATTGTCCATTTTTACTATGATAATCCTACCAGTCCATGAGCAAGGGAGATCTTTCCATTTGCTGCTACCTTCTTCAATTTCTTCCCACAGAGACTTGAAGTTTTTATCAAAGTGTTGTTTCCCAGAATGCTTAGCATTACAAGAAGATATTTTATATTGTTTGTTGTTATTGTGAATGGTGTTGTTTCCCTAATTTCTTTCTTGGCCCTTTTATCATTTGTATAAAGGAGGGTTACTGATTATTTTTTTAGTTAATTTTGTATCGAACCAATTTGCTGAAAGTGTTACAAATTCTCTAGTAGAGCTTTGGGGGTCATTTAAGTATACTATTATATCATTTCCAAATAGGGATAATTTGCCTTCTTCTTTTCCAATTTCTATCCCCTTGATCTCCTTTATTTGTCTTATTGCTGTTGCTAGAATTTCAAGTACTATAATGAAGAGGTATGGCAGGAGTGGACAGCTTTGTATGGCATGTGATTTTACTGGAATTGCTTTAAGATTCTCTCAATTTAATTTGATGTTGTCCATCAGTTTGCTGTGTATTGTCTTTGTTAAGTTTAGGTATGGGCCTTGTATACCTGATCTCTCCAAGACGTTTTCCACTAATAGGTGTTGGATTATGTCCAATGCTTTTTCAGCCTCTCATGAGATGGTCATGTTTTTTTTTTCTTTAATTTTTTTGTATGGTGGATTACATTAATGGATTTTCATATGTTAAACATCCCTGTATCCCTGAAATGAATTGTACTTGATCATAGTATTGACATTTGATGTATTCTTGATTTTGTTTGTCATTATTTTATTGAATATATTTACATCAATGTTCATTACAGTGATTGGTCTGAAATTTTCTTTTTTAGCTGAGTCTTTGTGTGGTTTATGTATCAATGTGATTGTGGCTTCAAAGAAAGTGTTTGACAGCATTCTTTCTTTTTATTTTTCTAAAATAGTTTGTGGAGCCTTGGTTTTAGTTCGTTTATGAATGTCTAGAAGAATTCTAAGCTAAAACCATCTTGCCCTGGGATTTTCCTAGTTGAGAGAGTTTTGATAACTGCTTCTATTTCCTTAGGAGCTATGGAACTGTTTAATTTGTTTATTTGATCCTGATTTATCTTTGACAATTGGAATGTATCAAGAAAATAATTTTCTTTTATTTAGATTTTCCAGCTTTGTAGAGAACAGACATTTGAAGTATGTCCTTATAATTCTTTGGATTTCCTTGTTGTCTGTTCTGGGTGCCCCTTTACATTTCTGATTTTGTTCATTTGGATACAGGCTTTTTGTGCTTTAGTTGGTATGGCTAATGGATTCTCTATCTTGTTGATTTTCAAGAACCAGCTCTTGGTTTCATTGTTTCTTTCTATTGCTCTTTATGTTCCTAATACATTGATTTATGCACTAAGTTTGATTATTTACTGCTGTGTGTTCCTCTTTGGTGGGTTTTCTTATCTTTGTCCTAGAGCATTCACATGTGGTTTTCAGTTGTAAGTATGAGAACTCTCCAAATTCTTAATGAAGGCTCTTAGTGCTATGAACTTTCCCCTCAGTGCTGCTTTGATGGTGTTCTGTATATTTGAGTATGCTGTGCCTTCATTTTCATTGAAACCCAGAAAGTTTTTAATTTTTTCATTTATTTCTTCCCTGATGCAGTAGTCATTGAGTTGAGAAATGTTCAATTTCCACGAGTTTGTGTGTTTTCTGTTGTTTCTGTGTTTTTTAACTCCAGCCATAATCCATGGGGATCTGATTTGATACAAGGGGTTATTTCAACTATCTTGGATGTGTTGAGGCTTCATTGGTGAAAAAAGTGTATAGTCAATTTTGGTAAATGTTCTGTAAGGTGCTGAGAAGAAGTTATAATCTTTTGTGTTTGAATGAAATGTTCGGTAGCTATCTGCTAGGTCCATTTGATTCGTGACATCACTTAGTTTCATTATTTCTCTGTCCACTGGTGAGAGTGGGTTGTTGAAGTCTCCCACTACTAATGTGTGGGAATTGATGTGTAATTAAAGCTTTAGTAATATTTCTTTTAGGAATGAGGGTACCCTTAAATTGGGGTAAAAATATTCAGAATAGAGACATATAT
Source organism: Lophiomys imhausi (assembly GCA_907164525.1). Lineage (NCBI taxonomy): Eukaryota > Metazoa > Chordata > Mammalia > Rodentia > Muridae > Lophiomys > Lophiomys imhausi. The sequence continues at coordinate 8,363,422 of CAJQZJ010032290.1, forward strand.
AATCTTGGGAGATATTTCCTTTAATAAGTATGAGGTGTCCTCCATCTCCTTTGATTAATTTTGGTTAAAATGCTATTTAATTGGATACAAGAATAGCCAATCCTTGATGATTCTTGTGTCTATTTGCTTAGGAAACAATTTCAAACCCTTTACCTGGAGATAATGTCTATCTTTGTTGCTGAGGTGTGTTTCTTGTATGAAGCAGAATGATGGGTCCTGTTTTCAACACCATTCTGTAAGCTGGTGTCTTTTTATTGGGGAATTGAGTCTATTGATGTTGATATATATTAATGACCAAGGAGTGTTAATTTCTATTATTTTGATGTTACTGGTAGTACAGTGTGCATGAGTGTGTTTACCTTCTTTTGGTTTGGAGATTATTTATTTCCTGTGTTTTATTGGGTGTCGTTAGCCTCCTTGGGTTGGAGTTTTTCTTCTAACACCTTCTGTATGGCTGGGATTGTGGTGACAGGTATTGCATAAGTTTGATTTTGTTATGGAATATATTGATTTCTCCAACTATAATGAGTAAAAGTTTTGCTAGGTATAGTAGTTGTGGCTTACATATGTTGTCTTGTAGGGCCTGCAAGATATCTGCCTAGGCCCTTCTGGCTTTAAGAGTCTCTGTTGAAAAGTCAGGTGTAATTCTGATATATCTGCCTTTAAGTTTTACTTGGCCATTTCCTTGTAACTTTTAATATTCTTTCTTTGTACTGTACATTTAGTGTTTTTATTAATATGTGGAGGGATTTCTTTCTTTCTTGGTCCAATCTGTTTGGTTTTCTATAAGCTTCTTATATATGTATAGGCATCTCTGTCTTAGGTTTGGGAAATTTTCTTCAATGATCTTGTTGAAAATATTTTCTTGGTCTTAGAGCTGGAGTTGTCTATATCTTCTACTCCTATTATTCTTTAGTTTGGTCTTTTAATGGTGTCCCAAATTTCTTGAAAGTTTTGTCAGGAACTTCTTATATTTAACATTTTGTGACCAATATATCATATTCTTCAATTGTATCTTCTATTCCAGAGATTCACTTTCATGTCTTGTCTTCATTTGGTGATTATTGTGTCTTTAGTTCCTGTTTTCTCCACCATGTTTTGGATTCCCAGAGTTGCCTTAGATTGTGTTTTCGTTATTTTTTTCTATTTCCACTTTCAAATCTTGATCATTCTTCTATGTTTGATTGTGTTTTTCATCTATTTAGGCACAAGATTTATTCATTTCCTTCATCTGTTTGATTATATTTTCCTGAATTTCTCTGAGAGATTTATCATTTCCTCTTTTGAGGCCTCTATGGTCTTCATAATATCAGATTTAAGGTCATATTCTTGCACTTCAGGTATATTACGATATTCAGAGTTTGCAGTAGCAGGATAGCTGGGTTCTAGTACCATATGGCCCTGGAATGTCTTGCTTGTGTTCATACACTGTCCTTTATCCATCTGATTGTTCCTGGTGTCCTTAGGCCTAGTGATCCCTGATAGTAGCAGGCCTCTGGAATTTCAGGTAGAACTGGTAGTCCTGGGTGGGAGCAGGCCTCTGTGAATACAGGGAGAATTGTTATTCCTTAATGTTTTCCACCTCTGGTTGGTTCTGACATCAGTTGGTTTCTGGTGATCCCTGTTGGCTGACTGGGTCTGGGGTTTCAGACAGAGATGGTGCTCAGGAATAGTGAAGTTGGTTGTCTCAATGGAGGCCTGGGTCTGGGGTTACAGGTAGAGATAGTGGCCAGGAGATTGGACACAGAGTGCAGAGGGAAGACCACACCTATTTAGGGTTTGCCTCAACAGCCAGGTAGGAAAAGGGATAGGGGAGGACCTTAGTCTGCTGCCCCTGATGGCTGCCAAACCCCGTGGTTACAGTCAAAGGTGCCAAGAGGGAGATGGAGGTTGAAGGAAAGGGTTGATTTGGCTCATGGGTTCCACACAAGGGAAGACAAGGTAAGGATCTGGAGAGTGGAACTGAAGCATACACCCTGTAGGAACAATGGTTACTGGTTCTGCCTGTTTTCTCATACTCCCCTAACTAGGGACAACACTATGCACAGTGAAGTAGCCATTTCTACTTTAATTACCAATTAAAATAATGCCTTAATGATATTATGGCCGCCTTGGGTGTTTAACAGACTATCTCAGTTATATTCTCTCTGCCTTTGTACTATACTTTGTGCCAAGTTGACAAGAGTTAACTAGAAAATCCATGTTGCAATCCCAGTAGTGTTTGCACAGAGCACACAACCAGCTTTTCATCCTGAATTTCTAGGAGTTAGGAAGCAATTCAACTTTCATCATTTTTTGTCTATATATTCCTGTTTGGCCTTCTATGACTTAATTGGTGTATACAAAATAAGCATATTAATATCTCAGCATGCTAATATACTATAGTTATTGAAGCCAAAATTACTGATTGCAGCATGTGTCTATTTTAATTTAGATGCCACCCTCTCTGTGTAGTGCTGATTGTGGTCCTGGATTCAGAAAATTCTTGAAGGAGGGAATGGCAGCATGCTGTTTTCATTGTAACCCATGTCCTGAAAATGAAATTTCTAATGACACAAGTGAGTATTTCCTGAAGGGATAAATTCTTCACATTGATAATCCTCTCACACCTATACTGGAATAAAACAAGGCCTTAAATGGAACTTCAAGACTAAATGGTATCAATTTCCTAACTTAATCATTATAGGAGTAGAATAATTTTAATTGTTCCTACTTAAAAATGTATAATTTATCATACATCTTTGACTCATTGAAAATTTATGTTAGTTGGCATATGCTTGATAAACAATTTTGATAAACAAACTGAATTGTTTATCTATTTGACACAAGATCATTTCTGGTGATTAATCCTCTTTGAAACCACATGTAGATTAGATTGTAATCATGAATGTTTAAGAATATTTATTTATTCTTTTTTCATTGATGTATGTGTCCCTATATAAGTTTGTACATACCTTGAATGTATTAAGGTCCACAGAAAACAGAATAAGTCTTCCGATCTTATATGCCATGTAACATGGGTGCTGGGAACCAAATTCAAGTTTTCTTTTAAATTAACAATGGGAGCAAATAATTACTTGTAAAATTATCAGCAACTTCTAAGCATATGACAGAAAAATTTGTGAAATAAGCTGAAAAACTTCTTTCAAATGTTCAGTTCTTTGAATTTGAAAAATGTGTGGATCACTGCTGACACATGATAGGGAAAATATGAGGAGTCCTCTATTCAATGCTAGTATTTACAGCACCCAGTTAATAATGTCATAAAATAAGATATTGAAATTGTGTTATTCTGAGGGAAATTACTCACAATTATTCAAATTGTCACCTGCTTAGCCCATATTAGTCAAATGATTATTCTGTTAGGAGTGGCTATATACAAATGGCAGGCATGTAGTTTTTCACTCTTTACCTGTGAACCTATATAATTGAATGAAAGTCCTTCATGAGCATTTATGACCAGTAATATGGCTCAGTAGTTTAATACTCTGCCCCTAAGTCTGATGATCTTATTTTGTCCCTGGAATCAATTAATAGTAGGAGTTCAACAACTACTAGCAGTTGTCTTTTGACATTCAAGCACTTTGCACATTAAACAGAAACAACAGTAATTTAAAAAGCATAATGAAGAATTTCATGCAGTTGTCTATTACCACATGGGCACTGGGAACTGAACTCAGGTCTCCTCCAAAGGCAATACATTCTCTTCACAGCAGAGCTGACTTTCTAGCCCCTTAAACAAACTAAATGATAACAGCTGTACAGGAGTTCATTGATCCATGTAAAACAATTCAAATCCTGGAAGCATACCATCTCTTCTTGCAGTTATTAAATGATGTAATCACATTTCCTACACTTACAATTTATAAATGGTATAATATTAATGAACACAAACATTCTATGTTGACTGTGTTGATTAAGTTATCTTTAGCATGCAGTTTTTCGATATCTACTTCACACTTGAAGACTCCTACAGAGTCTAGGACGTCAGTCAGATGGCAATTATGGAATGAAAAAAGTGCTGTCTGCTCCCAAATCTGATGGAATCAAGATGTACAGATTTTTATTGCTAAAGATGTACAGAGTATATATGTACCTTCAGTGATAGGGTTACCACTTTTTATGAAAAATTCTCAGGAATATGGTGTCCTTATTGTCAGATAAAGCCAAAAATAAGAACAATTTCTTTTTTCAAATATTTTAGTTTTACATATTAATATTATGTTCATATAATGTTCACTACTCATTCTCAGGTTATACTTCCCACATATAAACCGAATTACTCATGAGGTCCCTTGTTACTTTTACATGTAAACACACACACACACACATTCACACACACACACTACTGATTCAATTTTTGTAGCCACGGTTTCAATGATTTTGGACTAGCCAATTCAAAGTAGGAAAATTAATCTCAGGTCTTCTCCCTATTGAAATCATAATTTCAATCTCTCATGAGGGCAGTATTCATCAAATAGACAAAGACCTCAGAAGGCATTGAATCTATGTCATCTGTAATTTAAAAATACACTCCAAAAACCATGGTTAATGAAATTAGTTCCCATGAATAATAAAGTAATTCATCATAGGATATGCAATGTACTGCAATATCTGTGGTTTATGATAATGTACAAATGACTTATCAATAAAGCTGATTAGCAAAAATGAATCTTAGGTTTCAATCCCCATAAATATGATCAGTATTAACAAAGGGAAGCAACGATTTTATGAAGCAATATCTTCCAATTACATCCTCAGCAACAAGATGCATATATCACTGTAGGGGTTAGATAAATTAGATTTAGAAAATATATAGGAGTTTCTGATACTGTCTCTTAATTCGAGGCCTGAAGAGCATTATCAGCATGAAGTCAGCAAAAACAGGAAAGACTCAATAGACTGAAAAACAAGTTTGAAGTCAGGAAAACAGGAAAGACTAAATTGAATTGAAGAAACAAAGTACCTGGCCTGACATTGTTTTCAGCTGCTAAGTGGGCGGAGCCCAAATTAAGCTGAAACAGAGTTCCTCCTATTTGAGGACAGTGCGTGGAGCCCGGAAGAGGAGAGGCCCCTGATGCTAGAGAGCTCCAAGAGTCCTGCTGAAAAAACGGCTGGCCATTGATGGCCAGCTCTCTCCCTGAAGCAGAAAGAAGCCGGTGAGCAAAGAAAGCCTGAGCAAGACACCAAAAGGCCAAGGACTGGACCCTGTGGCTCAGCTTTTGCCTAGAGGGGTTTGATCTGTCCAAACAGTGGCCTAAAGGAAACGGTGCCTGGCTTTAAGGACTGAGGCAGTGCAGCTGAGTTCCTGATTCAAAAGAAGTAAGTTGGCCTGCAGACAGCTGGGGTCTCCCACAGAGAAGAAAGCATGAAGCCTTATTTAAGGTGAGACTGCAATAACCAACTTACCATGACGAACCTGCATCTGAGAGATCCAGAAAAAGGACTGCTAAGTGCGTTAAAGAATCTACAACAAAGACTGTATTCCTGACGACTGAGGACCTGCCCCAGAGACTGTATCATTCTAAAAGGTTATGAAAGTAGTTGTTATAATTATCAATAGGTTTAGTGGATAGGTTAAAGGGGTTGTAGGATTTCATAGGATTAATAGTTAAGAAATTGTTGGTGTTTGTTATAAGTGAATTTAGTAATAAATAAATAAGTGTTAAATAATAATTTAAAGGTTACATATCACAATATGTCTAGACACAAAAATGAAGTGTCCTGCCAATAAATATGCACTAATGAGATTTTCATTATTCCACCAGATGTGGATCAGTGTGTGAAGTGTCCAGAGGACCAGTATGCCAACACAAAGCAGAACCATTGCATTCACAAAGCTGTCATCTTTCTGAGCTATGAAGACCCCCTGGGGATGGCCCTATCTTTAATGGCCTTGGGCTTCTCTGCCTTCACAGCTTTGGTTCTTGGTGTCTTTGTGAAGCATCACAACACCCCCATTGTGAAGGCCAATAACCGCAATCTCACCTATATCTTGCTCATCTCACTCATCTCTTGTTTCTTCTGCCCCTTGCTCTTCATTGGCCATCCAAACTCAGTCACCTGCATCCTGCAGCAAATCACATTTGGAGTTGTGTTCACTGTGGCTGTTTCCACTGTTCTGGCCAAAACAATCACTGTAATTGTGGCTTTCAAAATCACAACCCCTGGAAGAAGGATGAGGTACTTCCTGGTTTCAGGGGCATCAAACTACATCATTCCTTTCTGTACTCTCATACAAGTTATATTGTGTGCAATCTGGCTAGGAACTTCTCCTCCCACTGTTGACATTGATGCACACTCTGAGCATGGCCACATCATCATTGTTTGCAACAAGGGTTCAGTCACTGCCTTTTACTGTGTCCTGGGATACTTGGCCTGCCTGGCCCTGGGGAGCTTCATGGTAGCTTTCTTGGCCAGGAACCTGCCTGACATGTTCAATGAAGCCAAGTTCCTGACATTCAGCATGCTGGTGTTCTGCTGTGTCTGGATCACATTCCTCCCTGTCTACCACAGCACCAGGGGCAAGGTCATGGTGTCTGTGGAGATATTCTCCATCTTGGCTTCCAGTGCAGGGATGCTTGGATGCATCTTTCTTCCCAAGTGCTACATAATTTTGTTAAGACCAGACAGAAATTCTCATCAAATGATCAAGGAGAAATCATCTTCCTATACTCATATTTCATAAATTCTAAAAATTTCATGAATTATAACAAATGTCTAAGCACTTCATACTTACCAAATACTTGAATACATTGTCCGACTTATGTGTTTTTAGAATTGCACTCACTGTTTCTTCTCACGATGGTGCCTAGCAGTATCATGCCTATTAGACTTGTCAACATTGTCTCCTAGAATCTTCTTCAATGTTTTAAAACAAAGTTCCTCTGTGATGTAAGGAGGTAAGATATTCTGATATATGCTAGGAGTTAGAGGAGTAGAACATAGAAAAGGAATACTTTCATTAACAGATAAAATATTGCAGAAGATGTATTGATGTTTCAGCTATTAACATCATACCTGCTCTAACAGAGGATCTGGTATATACTCAGACTAGTCAAAATACTGTTAACAAGAACTTGGAACAATAGGTTCAAAAGATCAAGTACCCTCTTCTGGATTCCAAATAATCTGAACTCACATGTGCACATAACAGCTCACACACACACACACACACACACACACACACACACACACACACAAACACACACACCACACGCTTGCATTTTATTCTGAAAATACTCTTTATTGAATATGGGTTTTCAGACAATACAGGTAGATCAATTTTTAACAAAACAGTCAAATAATGATAAATCTAAGAAAGAGAGTACTAATGAGTGGAGTGCATGTAGAAGCTATCGAAGAAGTAAATGTAAGTAGGAAAATCATGTACTCATAGGTTAACTTCAAAAGCAACAATGTAGAAGAATCAAAGTGAGCTTTAAAGTAACTAAGTCTCAAAAAATAACCTTTATATGAAAAGCAACAATTACACCAGATACCTCTTCTGGGACAGGAGCTTAGAATTCTATTATTTTCTCTCAAACAAGATGAAATTGATAAAGTCATCTTGTGAGAGGCAGAATATTCAAGGACAAATATGGGCAGTCTGTACAGAATATCTGAGATTATGAAAGTATAGGTAATGTTCCATTTGGTAAAAATGCCTGGCATAAAAAGTGAAACTAGTGACAGCATTGAGCCTAAATTTCTAATGTCAACATCCCCAAATAAAACACAGAAATCACTACTCATCCTTTAATCTCTTATGAATAATTGCCACATGACCATTTACATGTTACATTATAAATGGAGTATCTTCTCTGAAGAATACCTTGTGCTTCATTGTAATGTTATGTTATTTACACAAAATCAATTAATGGAATTAGTAATTATGAATAAAATCTAAAAGCCATAGTAAATAATGTTGCTTGGAGATGGTACCCAGTAGTAAAACAAGTTTTGCATCCCTGCAAGAGTGGCTACTACATTGTATAAGATTGAGAAAATGAAGGTGGGCTACATAGGCAGTTTATAAAACCACTGCACTCAGGATTACTAGCTCTGATGTAAAGTTCTTGCTTTATTTACCTCGAGTGGTGAAATACAGTTCTTTAAACCAACAATTTAAGTGAAAGATTAGCGATACCATTGGTATTTCCCATATATATGTATATATGTCATATATAACTTATGAGTGCTTGTCTCCATAAATATCTTTTCTTCACTTGCATGCCTGGTGACCATATAGGAAAAAAAGATTTTCTTTTATTTCCTGAACTGGAGTAACTCACCTTGTGTGTTTTGGGAATCCAGCTAGGTCCATGGTAGAGAAGACAGTGGTGTAACTCTGTGAGCAGTCTCTTCAACTTTATATTTCCTACGTCAGTTAAATATTAGCAATATATAAATTATTACTGCTAGTTCCAAATTTAACATTATTACTTATACTGAAGTACAGGAGAATGGAAACATATTCAAGAACTTGAGCTATTTTGAAATAAAAATTCCAACTCTATTGAAACCCATGAAAATAAACATGCTTCAAGAAGTGAATAAAAGGATTGGAGAGAGGGCTCAGCCATTAAATGCTAGGCTCACAACCTTTCTGGAACATTCTGAAGTCAACATAGCACAGAGACATTTGCTTCTTCATGTTCATCAAGATATTACTCAGAATATTCAATATATAGAAGAGGCTACATACCTCTCAATAGAAGAAAACATAAAAGAAATTATAAAGTAAAATTTGGAGATTTTAGTCTATGTGTACTTACAGTATCATTGACTTATACAACACATTCTTAGAAATATAAATGATCATTTGTTCCCTTTCTTAAAGATATGCCCATGTGTTTCTGGTAAGCTGCATTGGGTATTTATAGTGTGTGTGTGTGTGTGTGTGTGTGTGTGTGTGTGTGTGTGTGTGTATCATATGCACAGAGTACACTTGGAGCCAGAAGATGTTGTCAAATACACTGTATTGGAGGTATAACAGGATGTAAGCAGCCATGTGGGTCTTGAGAATAAAATGAATGTCTTATAGAAGAACAGTCAATATTATAACCACAAAGCTACCATATTCATGGTGGTACATAAAATTTGAAACTAAATAATTAAAATTACAATATTACCAAAATGTAAATGAATTGATTCTTTAAAAATCACAATTCATAGAAGTCATTGAATAAAATTAAAGAAATATTGTTTTGTTTTTAATGTTCTCATGGATGTATTAGAATATTCTTTAAAGGTACATGTGATTATATACAGAGAGGAATGATAATTTCCTTGGGGGAATTAAATGATACCATTAGCAAGAACAGGGGAAAAAGATCATAAAGTCAGACACAGAAAATAAAGGTAGTCTTATATGTACTTTGCCAAGTTAAATGGTGTGTGTGTGTGTGTGTGTGTGTAAAAGAAGACAGAATAAAGGAGTTTCATTCTGGGTTGAGTAATTCCACCATATTTAGACAGGGGAATTAGTTAGCCAAATGTAAGAAAAGCACCATAGACAAATACATTTTCCCTAATGCATGGAAGAGACACACCTGACATAAAGAGAGGATGACTACTGGATCTCAGCAGAGTAATTAGAAGCATGTGACCTACAAATGATGGTGATGGGGCAAGGAAATACATTGTTACATGTGTATGAATGTGCCATAGTGAATAACATGGAACTGTGTACTACTGAATAAAGACATCACAATTGTGAGAAAAAAAACACTAATACCATGTTCCATGCACAACCCATAGAAATAAAAATCTTGTACAAAATCATTAAAGATAAAATTTCCTATATTCGTATTATTTTCGATCCATATGTATGTATTTCACAGGTCAACAAAGATAGCTCATCACAGGATCACACAGTAAAAGATATGTTACATGTGAAATGTTAAGTGTTCGACAAGATTCCGTGAAGGACATCAACCCTGTGTGACTTATCTCTATTACTAAAGAACATCTATTACCCTCCACACAGAAGAACTAGCTTGTGTTTGTCCCAAAATTTAAGTAGTCCATATCATCTAATGGGGTTCTATGTGCACACACATCATTACAATTTACCACTGGAACGTTATGTCCTAAAATAATCCTAAGATGCTGAGTCATAGGCCGTTTGCCATGAAATGAGATAATTTGACTGTGGATCTTTACCTCTCCCATTTTCCTGTAGAGTCACTCCCAGATCTGCAAGTGAACTTCAGCTGCAGCCTACCCTGTCCCTTGCCTCCACCTCCCATGGGTACCTCAGATCTTCTACCCCTAACTCTTTGTTTTATTGAAGACCCACACATTCCTGAAGTCACCCCCTGCTATCAAACATCACAAACAGATCCAGACCTTGAAACTGATAGATATAAATGGGATGTCTCTGTCAAATTCATCTTTTTCTTTGCTGACCTGAGTGTCACAGCCTGTAAGGGGAGAGACCAGCTCACTAGCTCTCAAGTCCTAGGGGCTTATTCATTTAGGCCACTGTCATCAGGGCCACCTCTACTCTTGCCACAGTATATTTGATCACACTGTGAGCCATGAGAGTGTGAATTAGAAAAACTTGTTTCTAATTGTGGTATATCTCAGCTTTTTATCCTAAAACTTTCTGTTTACTGTAAACAAGTATTTATGGTGTGGCTCATACCTATTACATGCCTTAATCCAAGAACTAAATAAAGTCACCCATATCAAAAGCTGAAGCAAGCAATGATGCAGGGAATGAACAACAATAAACATAAATGCTAGATATTCAGAAGGAGGGTATTTAAGACAGCATGGAGAAAGGGAAAAGCCAGGTCTTCCTCTGCATCTCTGAACTAGAAGGATGTCACTAGAAAGTGAAATCCTCTAGAAGGAGACTACCATATAACTCCTGAGTCTTCATTGGTAAAATTGAAAGAGTGAGATTTTTTTTTAAACAATATTTTGTAACTCCAACTTGTAGCAGAACTCAGAGATCACTCCAGCTGCAGACAAATTGAGACAACAACACTAGGTAAGACATCTGGGAAGTCCACAAGGAGAGAGTCTAGCATGGGAAGTACTAAAACAGAAGGATTTAGGACCCTGTATGGTGCTACTTTAGATGGATTAAAAATAGAAACAGAATAGATGGAAATAGAAAAGCTCACCCTGAGTGAACTAACCCAGAATCAGAAGGATACACATTGCATCTATTCAATTATAACCAGATTTTAGCCATATAGTGCAGGATAACTATACTACAACCAATGCACCAAAGGGAACAGTAACACAGACTTTGTTACCTGTCAATGAGACACTTTGACCCGGTGGTGCTGCCTTGTAGGCCCCCAGTGTATGAGGAGTATCTTGGCCCCAATATGACTACTGAACTCAGGTGGAGAACTGTTATGTAGGGACACTCCACTCTGGAGGAGTGGGATGGAAGGGAGAGGGGGTAGAGGGTGGGAGGGCTGGACTGGGAGGGGTGGAAAGAGGGCAGTGTGATGGAGATATAACCTGAACTATTAAATAAACATTAAAAAGATGAAAAAACAAAAATAAAGTAAAAGATATGAAAAAATAAAAAAATAAGCCAAAAATGAAAAGCTAAATGACTTTCCTGATATTGCCTTAATACTGATTATTATTATCCTTTTAGTATTTTATATTTTATTCTTAATAGAAATAATGACTTTCTATACACACTTAAAAATACAAGAGAGATACAGAAAAAAGAAAAATATGAACTGTGTATTAATATGCTACAAGCCTTAGAATAGTTAGAGTAGAAATTATACAAGCCTTAGAAAGAACTAAAAAAAATTCTCAGACATACATGCAGGGGAACTTAGACATTAGACTATCATGCTATCACATAATGGAGCAGAAAGGGGGCAGTTGAAGTTTGTTAGAAAACCAGTTCTACTTTATCAAGTTACTATACAAGACATACCAGAAGATGCTAAGTATCCCCAGTGTTAAATGGAATCCTACGGACATACAAAATTTGAGGAGATTTAAGGAAGTGGTCATTTCCTATGGTTTGAATTCATCCTATGTGAAACAAATATTAAATTCATGAACAACAGGGAACAGAATTATCCCCCAAGATGGGAAAGAATTGGCAAAAGCAATATTGGAAGCTGGTCCTCAGTTATGATGTCAAACTGGTGGAATGTGGAAGCCAGGCCCATAGAACAAGGAAATCAGGCCAGAAGTATTGTTGTTTCCCAGGATCAGTTGCTAGGTGAATGTCAGTATGCTGAGTTACAAAGGCAACATGAATTTGTATAAGAAAAATTTACACATTAAATAAAACACAGGATCACTTACTTCTTACTGTTTGTTTCTAAGGTACTCAACAAAAACCCAAACAGGTTTACTATGTCCCAAATCAGCAGAAAGTCATTTTATGAGAGCAAAGTCCCATCTACAGAAGGTGGGGATGGTGTTCCCCCCCCACACTTTTGGTCATTTGATGAATAATAGAAAATTTGTTATTTAGGGGAAGAGACTACAAGCTGTTAAATGGTCTTGTTAAATGGGTTTTGGAGGTTAGGCCCAGGGACTTCTCTCTTTTTATTTTCTGTATCCTTTCTCTCCTATGTAGGAGTGAACAGACTTGAGAAAATACAGGACATAGACATAATATAGGAAAGATCAAGAAAAAAGGACAGATTATTGAATATGCCCTTATACCTTTGTATCTTGATACAAAATTAATATTATATTTGGCTAAATTGGTATTGAGCTTTGTATATTAATGCTAAATTAAGATAGTATTGGGCTACATCGTTATTGATCTTTGTATATTGATACATAATTAAGGGTAACACTTTTTAAAGGTATTGTACCTAGTAATGCTTAAAAATGCAATGTAAAATTTCGGCATTTTGTTACCAACTGTCATAAACTCTTTAGGATAATTAGGAAATGCAAATTAATAGTCATGCAAGCTTGTTATTTTGTTAGGTAATATGACAGTATACACAGTTATTTTCTAAGCTAACCAGAAATGAAGTTGCTAAGAGACAAGCAACATTTGCTTATCTAAATATAAGAGATAGATAGGGCATCTTCAAAACCTCAAAAGATCTGCAGAACATGGCATTCAAAGATGTTTTCTTAATTTAAGATTTTTTGATATCGAGATATGTCAGCTCCTGACAGCACCCCCTATTCTACTCCAAGTAGAAGATGAGCATTGAAGAATCTCCAGTGGGAGATGGTTGAATTAGTGGCAAGCCTATCTCTTGGCAAGAAGAACCCCTTGCTTCAACTGTAGACAGAATGCTGTCCAAAAAGGACAAAACTTGGAACCAGGTAAGTCGACAGCCTAGCTCTGCCAAGACAGGGAAGGCAAGTCCTTCATAATTCCTGTTCTACAATCAATGTCTGTCAGAGAAATGGGATCAAACAGCTGAAGATTGATGCTATAATGTATGGAGAGATAATGGGAATTGTCCAGGCAGTCACTGGTATGTCATTTCTTAGTTTTGGAAGCTGCAGGCCCTGCACTTCCTATATAATCAGATATATTTATCCCTCTCAGGTCTCTGAGGTGGCTAGAGTCTCATAGTTAAATTTTGAGTTCTTTAGGAATCAAGAGGGTTTTCTGGATCTAAGAAGATGTTTTCAAAATTGTGATGCATGTTAGCATGAAAGCTGAGTTAGATAGAGAACTTTAAACTTACGGAGATGGTTAGATAGTAGAATGTTAAAGTCAGGTGCCAAATACATATGGACTGGACATTAGGAATGTATGCTAAGCCATATAACTCTCATAATTGTGGCCTATTTATTTCTGTTGCTTTGTATTTTATTTATTGTTATAAGAGAAAGAACCATTTGTTGGACTGAAAGCGGGAGCTGTTGGGTGGAAAAAGATATACCTTAAACTTTTAAAAAAGGGAAGAGGATGGGGGGGGTTGGGGAGGAAGTGGGTGGGAGGGTGTGACTGGAGCGGGGAGTAGGGATGGGATTGCAACTGAGATGTAACTTGAAAAAATAAAAAATAAATTATAAAAAGAAACAATTTTTTTTCACAGCTACTTTTGGAAGGTAAAATGAGTAAAGTAAGTGTACAAAAGTAGAGATAAAGTAGAAGAAATTGCTCAACACAAGACATTGATCTGTGAGAACTGAGGATCAGGCTTCAAGATCAGGTTTTAGAACTCAGATATTCAGCTTAGTTTCTCAATGAGAAAAGATGAGCACAAAAAGATTGAACATCAAATGATTCTATTAACATTTTAATCATTTTTCCATTCTTATTTGGGCCCCAATCAGGTTTACTACTTCCCAAATCACCAGGAAGTCATTTTAAGAGAGTGACGCCCCATGTCCAGCAGGTGGGGTAGGTCTTTTCCCCCTTTGGTCATTTGATGGGTTATAGATAATCTTGTTATTTAGGGGGAGAGATTACAAGCTGTTAAATGGTCTTGTTAAATAGGTTTTGGAGGTTAGACCCAGGGACTTCTCTCCTTTTCTTTTCTGTATCCTTCTTTCTCTCCTATGTAGGAGTGAACAGACTTGAGAAAAAATGGGACATAGACATAGTATAGGAAAGATCAAGAAAAAAGGACAGATTATTGAATATGCCCTTTTACCTTTGTATATTGATACAACATTAAGATTATAGTTGCTCAAATTGGTATTGATCTTTGTATATTGATACAAAATTAAAGTTAACTCTTTTTAAGGTATTGTACCTAGGTAATGATTAGAAATGAAATGTGAAGATTTGGCCTTTTGCTACCAACTGTCATAAACTCTTTTGGATAATTAAGAAATGCAAACTAATAGTCATTCAAGCATGTCATTTTGTTAGGTACTAGGACAGTCTATCACAGTTAATTTCTAAGTTAATCAGAAATCAAGTTGCTAAGAGACAAGCAACATTTGCTAATCCAAATATAAGAGATAGATAGGTGGTCTTCAAAAACCTCAAGAGATCTTCAAAATATGACATTCAAAGATGTTCTCTTAAGATTTTTTTTAATATCGAGACCGATCAGCTCCTGACAGCACTCCCTATTCTACTCTAAGTAGAAGATGAGCATTGAGGAATCTCCAATTAGAGATGGTTGCATTAATGGCATGCCTATCTCTTGGCAAGAAAAATCCCTTGCTTCAACTGTAGACAGAATGCTGTCCAAGCAGGAAAAAAACTTAGAAGCACGTAAGTCAACAACTTACCTCTGCCAAGACAGGGTATGCAAGTCCTTTATAATTCCTGCATTACAATCACTGTCTGTCAGAGAAATGGGGCCAAATGGCTGAAGATTGATGCTGTAATGTATGGAGACATAATGTTAACTGTCCAGGCAGCCACTGGTATGTCATTTCTTAGTTTTGGAAGCTGCTGGCCCTGCACTTCCTATATAACCAGATATATTTATCCCTCTCAGGTATCTAATGTGGTTGAAGACTAAATATCTATAGTCTCATAGCTAAATTTTGAGTTGTTTAGGAATTAAGATGGTGTTCTGGATCTAAGAAGATTGTGTTAAAATTGTGATGTAAGTTAGGATGAAAGCTGAGTTAGATATAGAACTTTAAACTCATGGAGATGGATAGATAGTAGAATGTTAAAGTCAGGTGACAAATACATATGGAATGGACCTTGGGAATGTATGCTAAGCCATATAACTCTCATAATTGTGGCCTAATTTATTTCTGTTGATTTCTATTGCATTTATTGTTATAAGAGAAGGAGCCATTTGTTGGACTGTAAGGGGGAGCTGTTGGGGGGAAAATATACCATAAACTTAAAAAAAGGAAAGGGATGGGTGGGTGGAGGGGAAAGATTGTAGGAGGGTGGGACTGGAGGGGGAGTTGGGAAGGGATTTCGATTGAGATGTAACTTGAAGAAATAAACAATAAATTAAAAAAATTCGAGTCCTATTGAAAGAATCCCTATAAAATTTCAGTGAGTTTTTCCTAGTTATGTGTAAGCAAATGACCATTAAGTCGGCTGATGGTCCTTCAGTGAATGTCTAGCTCCTAGTTCATGTGCTGGGTCCCCTAATGTTGGTGACATTCCTAAGTGTGGAGAGCTTTCAAGTAGGTATTAAGGTACTATCTCACATTTCTTGCATCTGACTCCCCCTCTACATTCTGAAGATGTGCCTAGGTTCAAAATAAGGGATGTGTCCACAGTGAACTTCATATTTTCTTTCATACTTGACTTGTATACATATATAACCATTGGCTATTAAGTTTACAAAGTCCAGTTTTTCACTCTCTTTTTAAAGAAGGAATATATGGACTCTAAATGTTATGTTTGCATTCTTTAAAAATTGAGGATATTACTAATTGTGGTGACTACTAACTTCCCTTGTCACATGCCTGGATTACAGCTGTGGCATGTGACACATGGGACACTTGAGAATATGGATAAAATAGTCACCTACTACTTCATCTTTGCTTTTACTTAAGAAGCACATATCTTCTCGCTTTAAGTCTAAGTTGTTTATTCTCAGACATATTTTGAATTTACCTCTTCTGTTTCTCTACAAAGAATTTTCCTGAGTATAGCATCATAGTTTACCAATGTGGGCATTATATACTGTTTGATTTTATGGATTGCTCACAGTTGTTTTCAAATACAGCATTTTAAACCACTAAGCCACACTGACTGCACAAGTAATTGTTGTTCCTTAATGTTTGGTGTGCTGCATATAGTGTTTGAGTTGTACAAGTTCCAGTCTCAAATTTCTTTTATGTGTTCCTGACATTTTAAATACACATTTTCCCCTCCATATTTATAAGCAATGTTCTAAACGGACTTACTTTTAAATATAAAAATGTCACAATGTACAATTTCTAAATTGAAAACATTAGAGTTAACTCAGGGTTAATCACTCAGAATGAAGGAATATGTTTAATGTTTATTGGTCAGATTATTTGAAATAATTAAGAAGAGACAAGAGTTATTATTATTCTCAAAACATAAACACAAAATTGTATTGTGCCATTCCCACTGACTTGAAGCCCAATTTATATCAGAGAAACACATAAACTTTGTTCACATATTTAACATTTTATATTCTTCTACTTTACAATCATGTCTTACTGGGGTATAGCAATCCCCTCTGGAATTACCTGATGTCTCTAATTCTCAGTAAGATGGTAGTATTGTGTTTGTTTGCCTGGAAAAGTAGTCAAGAAATGTTTTCTAGAAGAAAAGTTATGTTACTCAGATATATCCAGTGTAAATTTTAAATGCCTGTGTACACATAAAATAGATGAAGGATCCTGGGGTGGTGTGGCATGTACTTATTAACTGAACTCACAACCTGGAGCAGATGTTTTCCTATACACATGAGGCCAGACTACTCTAGCAAAATATCATTCAAAACCTGCTATCTTTTGCTTCCTTTTGTTTTAAATGATCATTGTCTGTGTATACACAAACAGATGCATGCAGGCGTACTTAATTCACCAAATGTAAATCTGGTATTTGAATTCGTTTGGAAATCAACCTTTTTAAAGGGAGATTCTTCTTGGAATAGATAAACCACAAAAAAGGGGCAAATAACATGAGGATAGATATGAATGGATATGTTAACTATATTGCCCTTTAATTAATAAGTATAGGAGCCAAATGTTAGCCCAGGAAGTCTACTGTACACTCATCAGTCTTTCCTCCACTGCCTTATCTATTCACTTAGTTTCAAATGAGAATACCAAAAACACAATGTCTCACACTTCATGTGTATTTCATATATTTCTCAATAATTTCAAAATGAATATGTGATCATATTACTGTCTGCTCAAAGCATGTGGACATTTTTTAAAACTATTTAGCTAGGATTCAAAAACAGGAGATTAAAAGTGTTCTTTGTGGAAGATACCAATAACACATCTCATTTATGGAAGATGACATCTCATGAACTTTTAAACGTTTTGCAAGATTCCAGATTCTTATGCCACCTCAACCACATTGCACAGGTCATTTGTTTCAGTCCTTAGGGGTAGGGGTAATATCATCTAGTACACGATTGTATATGATTGACTACAAATGGTACCCGTATATCTTTGTTCACAATAAACACTGTAACCTTTCACAGAATACGTAGTGAAAACCAAAAGTTTGCTCTGGCCTTGGCTTTTTCCATGGATGAAAACAGCAGGAGTCCTGATCTTTTACCAAATACCTCTCTAGTATTTATGATCCCACCAAAGAGTTGTATGAGATACTCAGAATTCCACAGTCTCATTCATACATTATTACAAGATCATAATAATTTCCCTAATTATATCTGTAAGGAAGACCCTGGGTGTATAGTGATGCTTACAAGGTTAAACTTGACAACAACTGTGACACTTCAGACTGTAATGGATATATGTAGACCTCAGCAAGTGAGTTTTTTGGGGGGTGGAAATACATGAACTCTGGTCTCCATTGGTGCAGTTCCCAGTGGCCAACATCAAAATAAATGGAGAGAAACTTGAAGCATTTCGTCTAAATTCAGAGACAAGACAAGGATGTCCACTTTCACCATATCTCTTCAATATACTACTTGAAGTAATTGTTAGAGCAATAAGAAAACTAAAGGACATCAAGAGGATAAACATCGGAAACAAAGAAGTCAAATTATCCCTCTTTGCAGATGATATGATAGTATACATAAGCGACCCAAAAAATTCCACCAGAGAACTCTTACAGCTGATAAACACTTTCAGCAAAGTGACTGGATATAAAATTAATTCAAAAAAATCAGAAGCCCTTATTTATACAACAAACAAATGGGCTGAAAAAGAAATAAGGGAAACAACCCCCTTCACAATAGCCGCAAAAAACATAAAATACCTGGGGGTAACTCTAACCAAGCAAGTAAAGGACCTATACAACAAGGACTTCAAGCCCTTGAAGAAAAAAATGGAAGAGGCCTTTAGAAGATGGAAAGATCTCCCATGCTCATGGATAGGTAGGATCAAAATAATAAAAATTGCCATCCTACCAAAAGTAATATATAGATTCAATGCAATTCCTATCAAAATAACAACACAATTTTTTATAGACTTGGAAAGAGCTAGCCTCAATTTCATATGGAAAAACAAAAAGCCCAGAATAGCTAAATCAATCCTGTACAATAAAAAAACATCTGGAGGTATTACCATCCAAGATTTCAAGCTGTACTACAGAGCAATAGTTGTAAAAACAGCATGGTATTGGTATAGAAACAGACCAGTAGATCAATGGAATCGAATTGAAGATCCAGAAACAGACCCACACACTTATGGCCACCTAATTTTTGACGAAGAAGTCAAAACGGCACAATGGAAGAAGGACAGCATCTTCAACAAATGGTGCTGGTCCAACTGGATGTCCATTTGTAAAAGAATGAAGTTAGACCCATACTTATCACCTTGTACAAAACTTAAGTCCAAGTGGATCAAGGATCTTAACATAAGGCCGATCACACTAAATCTACTAGAAGAAAAAGTGGGAGAAACCCTCAAACTAATTGGCACAGGCGACAACTTCCTGAACAGAACACCAACGGCTCAGGACTTGAGATCAACAATCAATAAATGGGACCTAATGAAACTGAAAAGCTTATGTAAGGCAAAGAACACTGTCATTCTAACAAAATGGCAGCCTACAGACTGGGAGAAAATCTTCACCAACCCCACATCTGACAGAGGGCTAATATCCAAAATCTACAAAGAACTCAAGAAATTAAATGCTAAGAAACCAAATAATCCAATCAAAAAATGGGGGACAGAGCTAAATAGAGAATTCTCAAAGGAGGAATCCCTAATGGCTGAGAGACACTTGAAGAAATGCTCAACATCCTTAATCATCAGAGAAATGCAAATCAAGATGACTCTGAGATTCCATTTCACACCTGTCAGAATGGCTAAGATCAAAAACTCAAATGACAGCACTTGCTGGTGAGGGTGTGGAGAAAGGGGTACCCTACTCCATTGCTGGTGGGAAAGCAGGCTTGTGCAACCACTATGGAGGTCAGTCTGGCAATATCTTAGAAAACTTGGAATAGCTCTGCCTCAGGACCCAGCCATACCACTTCTGGGTATACACCCAAATGCTTCTTCATGGAATCATAAGGTAGTTTCCTCATCTACGTTTATAGCAGCCTTATTTTTAATAGCTAGAAACTGGAAACAATCCAGATGTCCCTCAACCGAAGAATGGGTTAAAAAACTGGTACATCTACACAATGGAATATTATTCAACTATCAGGAACAATGAAATTATGCAATTTGCAGCCAAATGGATGGAACTAGAAAAGCTCATCCTGAGTGAACTAACCCAGACTCAGAAGGACACATATGGCATCTATTCACTTATAGTAGGATTTTAGCTATATAGTAGAAGGTATCGATACTACAACTAACACACCAAAGGGAACTTGGACATAGACTTCTTATTTTTAATTTTTAATTTTTATTTATTTTTTATATATTAGTTATATTTTTTTCTATTTTTTAGTCTTTTTTATCTATTGTATGCTTATTGATTTGTTTGTTTAGTAGTTCTCTCTCCCGGGCAACGAGACACTTTTCACTGATGGTACTGCTTCATAGATCCCCAATGAATGAAGAGGCTCTTGGCCCTTATACGACCTCTCAACTGAGATGAGGGACTGTTATATAAGGACACCCCACCCCAGAGAAATGGGATGGAAGGGTTAGGAGGTAAAGAAAAAAATGAAATATGATGTTTCAGCCTTTTACTACTAATTGTCATAAACTGTTTTGGATAATTAAGAAATGTAAACTAATGGTTATGCAAGGGGGTCATTCTGTTAGGTACTATGACAGCCTATTATAGTTACTTGCTAAGCTAATCAGAAATAAACCTGCTAAGAGACAAGCAACATCTGCTTACCCTAATATAAAAGATAGATAGGGCCTCTTCAAAAACCTCAAGAGATCTGCAGAATATGGAATTCAAAGATGTTTTCGTAACTTTAGATTTTTTTATATCAAGACATATCAACTCCTGACAGCACCCCCTATTCTCCTCCAATGTCGCGTCCCTCTCGACCGGCAAGAACGACGCAACTCACAAAAGCTCTTCTCCTGCAGTTTATTCAGGTCCCTTGAAAACAGTCTTCCGAAAAGGGGGCCGGGCAGACCCAACCCACAGGCTAAATACTAAATGAACAGCCAATCAAGTAAAGCCACATGGTGCTATCTTAGAGGCCCACGTATAGCCAATCAAGTAAAGCCACATGGTGCTATCTTAG
>CAJQZJ010032290.1:8384625-8397535 GCA_907164525.1 Lophiomys imhausi
GAGGCCCACGTTTAGCCAATCAAGTAAAGCCACATGGTGCTATCTTACAGGCCCACGTATAGCCAATCAAGTAAAGCCACATGGTGCTATCTTAGCCAAATATGGACTTGTTTACCAAAGAGAGCGCTCACCGTCAGGCTGGTGGAAGGCGGAGACCAGCGCCATTTTTAAGGCGCGGCACGTCGCAGCTCTCTACACTCCAAGTAGAAGATGAGCATCAAAGCATCTCCAGTGGGAGATGATTGAATTAGTCGCAAGCATATCTCTTGGTAGGAAAAGCCCCTTGCTCCAACTGTAGACAGAATGCTGTCCAAAAAGGACAAAACTTAGAAGTAGGTAAGTCGACAGCCTAGCTCTGCCAAGACAGGGTAGGTAAATCCTTCATAACCCCTGCTCTACAATCAATGTATGTCAGAGAAATGGGGCCAAATGACTGAAGATCGATGCTTGTAATGTATGGAGAGAAAATGGGAACTGTCCAGGCAGCCACTGGTATGTCATTTCTTAGTCTGGGAAGCTGCAGGCCCTGTACTTCCTATAAAATCAGATATATTTATCCCTCTCAGGTCTCTGAGGTGGTTGAAAAACAGATAGCTAGAGTCTCATAATTAAATTTTGAGTTGTTTAGGAGTCAAGAGAGTGTTTATAGATCTAAGAAGATACTTTTAAATGTGTGTTGCAAGTTAGTATGAATGTTGAATCAGATATAGAACTTTAAACTCATGGAGATGTTTAGATAGTAGAATGTTAAAGTCAGGTACCAAATACATATGGACTGGTCATTGGGAATGTACGTTAAGCCATATAACCCTCATAACTGTGGCCTAATTACCTCTGTTGTACTGTATTGTATTTATTATTATAAGAGAAAGAGCCATTTGTTGGACTGAAAGGGGAAACTGTAGGGGAAAATAGATATAACTTAAACTTAAAGAAAAAAAGAAAAGGAAGAGGATGGGGGGTTGAGGGTGGGAGGGTGGGACTGGAGGGGGAATAGGGAAGGGACTGCGATTGAGATGTAACTTGAAGAAATAAAAAATAAAAGAAAAAAATAAAAGTAAAAGGAAGCAGATAACATTAAAAAATCGTAAGATGTCTGAACATGTTTTTCTGTTAAGAACATTAGTCTAGATGTTGGAATAAAACTCAATTGCTAAGAAAATGAATAAAATGCATAATTTGTCAATGAAGATCAATAACTTTGTTACAGAATACTAGAATATCATCACACCTATTCGAAAACTGAAACCATAATCAGTCCTTCGTCATGAATACTCTCAATGATGAGAAGATGAGCCCTTGTTCATTAATTGTCAAATATCTTTTAGTCAGTATAGGCGATTGTTTTCTGGTCAACTGATATTGTCCCTGCTGTAGGCTAGGGGACCTTACTTGTTGTTCTCAGATTATTTACATGGGAAGTAGTGCTGAGATTCAGTTCATTACATACATGGATATACATGTGTCCAAATGTATATTTCTCACTGTGTATATATGTAAGTTTCTGGGTATCTGTGTTTATACATATATTAGTGGTCATTTGTATGTGTGTGTGTGTTCCTATCTGACTATCTGTCTATAGCAGTTAACATAGATTTGTCTGTGTGTCAATGTCTGTATATGTGTGTAAACAAGTGTATGACTTTACTATGTGTGTATTTCTGTATGGGTGTGAGACTCTCTGTGTAAATGTATCCCTGTGTGTACATATTTTAAAGCTAAAATTAGTGTGTGAATTCATGTCTTTGTCTGTGTTTGGTATTCTTCTCTGAGAGCACTTCAGTAAAAAGAAAGTGCCAGGCATGGTGGTGCACGTCTTTAAACCCAGCACTCGGGAGGCATAGGCAGATGGATCTCTGCCAGTTCATGGGTTGCCTGGTCTACAAAGAGTCCAGAACAGCCAAGGACACAAAAAGAAACCTTGTCTCAAAAAACCAAAAAAAGAAAAAGAAAAAAAGTATGTTATGATATTCTTAATTTTTGTTTTGTGATTTTTTTTTTTTTTTTTTTTTTTTGGTTTTTCGAGACAGGGTTTCTCTGTGTATCCTTGGCTGTCCTGGACTCACTTTGTAGACCAGGCTGGCCTCGAACTCACAGTGATCCGCCTGCCTCTGCCTCCCAAGTGCTGGGATTAAAGGCGTGCGCCACCACCGCCCGGCTATTCTTTTGTTTTAATGAAGATTTCTCCCATGGATACCTTCAATAAAGTTGCCTTTAAAATGAAATAAGAATACATTTCTGACTTAAGGGTGGGCATATACACTATAGTATGCTACCTGCCTTTCAGCTTCACTCCATTCTGAGGAAGACCCACTTCACTAATCCTGTTGCAGACAGAGTAAATATGAACCAGAGAGAAAAATTGCAGGAAGAGTATGACATTTTCTATATTTGGAATTTCCATCAGAGTCTTGGAATTAAGGTGAAGGTAGGAAAGTTTAGTTCATATTTTCCACATGGTCATCAGCTTCTTTTATCTGAAGACATGATAGAGTGGGCCACAGGAATTAGACAGGTGGTTTTTTCCTAATTATACCAACTTAAATTACACTGCAATAAACTCTGTCACCTGGGTCCCTCTGGATATCCTTGTGACTAGTGAATGAAATATATTGTCACGTGAGGAACCTATATTACCATTCTCTTTTCATTTTTGATGAGGAATCTAGTAATTCATTGAGGATTTCAGACATTCATACAGTGTATTTCTACCTTATCATAACTTGTTTCAGCCTTTTAAGATGAATATAAATCTGTTTAAGAAAAGTGTTTATTCATTTCCAGAATAGTGAGCAATATTCTCTTGGTCCCATTTCTACAACTACACAGTGATTTATTCTCTTAAACTGAACATCTTAAACACATGCTTAAATACTCATGCTCATTATAAGCATGGAGTAAGCCAACATATTCAAGTTAGTTAATGTAATATAATTAATTTAAAGAAATTACATTTCATAATTGTTTAAACCTTGCTACAAACAAGCCCTAGATTTCCAACACCTCAATCAAAAAATTCACATTTTCATGACACAGGTAGATACTCAATGAAGTTTAAGATGTTTTTCTTTTCTTCCTTTTATGTGGGTATGGGTGTGTTTTCTGCACGTAGGGCTATGCAATACCTGCATGGGTGGTGTGTATAGATGGCTGAAGAGTGATTCAGATCTCTGGAAACTTGCCAGAGCTTCACATCACTCAAAGAATGCTGGAATTCAAACTTGTGTCATCTTCATGAGTATGAATTGCATTTGGCACTTGAGCCATTTCTCCAGCACTGATTCATACCTTGTAAAAGATATTACTCACTAAAGGAAGATTTCTTGGACCCCTTAATTCTTGAATAGTTCATTCAAAAAAAATTGTGTGTCTAGTTTTCTTCTCTGTATGAGGAGCAATTGGCAGTAATAAAAATTTATGTTTGAGAAAATTTGTAAATAAAATATCCTATTGTGGGCCCTGGGTATATTATAAGTATGAATTCTGATGTATATGGTTTTAAAGTATCCAATTAAAACTCCCTCAATTCAAAGTTTATTTTAAATTTTTAAAATTTACCTTAAGAATAATCTTCAAGATTGAAAGTATATCTAAGTTTGGTCAAATAGTTTGAAATTTACAGTTACTAATCATCCTCATAGTGATGAGGAGAGTTGTCCTCAGGATAAAGAACATATGAGCTGAAAGTTAGCTACAAAGCCACATTTCCAAAAGAAGGTGTCAGTGAAATGTCTTGCCTGTTCTAACTTGGCTTCATAAGAGCATTGCAAACACATCCACTGGAGGAATACAGAAGATTAAACAAAATGCAACCAATGTTCTCCTCATTGATAAAGAATCCAGTGTGGGCACTAACAAGTAAAAATATGGAGATTTCAGAGCAACATGATTCCAAATGCGATATTCATAGACACTCAACATTGGAAAAGAACCGCTCCTTGGGATATTTTAGTTAAAATTTGTTTTGTATTTAGCCTTTTTCACTGTAGTGAGATGGAACTTCAGAGCTGTCTTGAGTTGCATTTCTCTGATGATTATGGATGTTGAACATTTCTTCAAGTGTCTCTGGGACAGTTGAGATTCCTCTGTTTTGAATCCTGGTTTAGTTCTGTACCCAATTTTTAAATTGGGTTATGTGGTATCTTAGAGGGTGGGATCAGGAGGGAGTGGAGGGAGAAGGTGGTAATGGAGATGTAACTTGAAGTAAGAAATAAATGTTTAAAAGAAAAAATTGTTTTGTAACAAAGAGAGGAAGTGAAAGCTGTAGGAGTGAACCTCCTGTCATACAAAGTCCCCATCTGGATAACAGCAGATCTCACCAGAGACACTCTTTTAATTAATTAATTAGTTAGTTAATTAAGCAATTTACTTTACATACAGACATCAGTTTCTCTTCATCCTCTCCTCCCAGACCTCCCTTCCCATCTTCTTTCTCTCCCTTCTACTCCTGTGTCCTTTCAAAGGGCAGCATCCCATGAAAATCAACCTGCTTTGGCATATGAAGTTGCAGTTTGACTAGGCACATCTGCATCTTCTCCTATTGTGGCTAGAGGAGGCAGCCCAATAGTAGAAAGGGTACCAAAGGAAAGCAACAGATTCAGAGACAGCCCCGTGTCCACTCTTAGGAGTCCCACCTGAAGACTGAGCTGCACAACTGTTATATGTTTGCAGAGGTTCCAGGACAGTCTCATGCATTCCTCCTGAATGGCAGTTCAGTTTCTGTGAGGTCCTGTGTGACTAGGTTGGTTGATTCTGTAGATTTCCTTTGGTGTGCTTGTACCCATTGGCTCCTACAATCCTTCCTTCACCTCTTCTTTAGGATTTCAAATGTTCTGCCTTATGTTTGGCTCTAGGTTTCTGAACTTGTTTCCGTCAGGTTCAGGTGAAGCCTCTCTAATTATTATTATGCTAGGTTTGTGTTTGCAAATATGACAGAATATCATTACCATTGTCAGTGATGGGCACCTTCTCACAACATGGAGCTCAAACAGGACCAGTCATTGGCCATTCCTTCAATTTCTGCACCATCTGTACTTCTGGGTATCATGCTGGCAAGAAAATTTACAGGTCAAAGGTTTTGTGGCTGAGATGGTATGCCAACCCTTCCATTTGACGTCTTGCCTATTTACAGGAAATGACTAGTTCAGTATGCATATCCCCCATTGTTAGGAATCATAGCTAGGATCATCTTCATAGATTACCATGAGTTTTCATTGTCCTAGGTTTCTAGCTTATTCTCACAGTATTCTCACTCTCTGACCTCCCCCCACTGAATCTCTCCTGTTGTCATCCTCAAGTCTCCACTGCCTAGTCGCTCCTCCCTGTTTATCCACAGTATTTATTCTATTTACTCTTCTCAGCAACATTCGTATGTCCTCCTCAACCTGTGACCTCATTGTTACACAGCTTTCTTTAGTCTATGGATTGCAGCATACCATGGACACTCTTAAAGTGGAGAATAATAGTGATGCATTTCAAATATTTAGTGACATTACTGCCAACCCCAGTTACTATACCCAGTGAATTTATCCCTCATAATAGGAGACTAAAAGTATTCATGAGGAACACAGTTACAAAAAGTTAAACCTCTCAATGGGTACTACTAAAAACACTAAAATAACTTTACACATTAAAGTAAGATTTTAAAAAGCAATCAAAGTAACACATAGACAGCACTTGAACACCTAATAGACAAATATTAGAAAAGTGTAAAATATTGGAATAAAAACAAATGGAAAATAATTAACAATTAAGTTTTAGTAATACTTTAGTGTTATTGGTCACATTTTCTAATCCAAATATACAATTAGATTTGAGTGGGATTTTTTTTACTATTTTTTATTAATTTGTTTATTTTCCATTCCAATCACCATTCCCATTCCCTCCTCTCAGTTCCACCCTTCCATCCACTTCTTCCACACTCCTCTCTCAACACAGTACCAACCCACACTGGTATATCAAATAGCATTAGGACAAAGTGTGTCCTTTCCATTTAGGCAAATCAAGACAACTTTGATTGGAAAATGGGATCTAGAGGGAGACAACCACATCCAAGTAGGAGATAGCCCCCCTCCAATTGTCAGGGTATCTACTTGGAGACCAAGCAGCCCATCAGTTTCATATGTTTAATGGATCCAGGATTGGTTCATGTATGTTCTTTGGTTGGCATTTCAGTCTCTATGGGCACCCTTGGGTCCAGGTTAATTGGTTATGTGGGTCTTTTGGTGGTGTCCTTGTTCCCACCAGCTCCTTAAAACCTTCTGCTAACTCTTCCTCAAGACTTCCTCAGTTTTGCCTAATGTTTTAGCTGTGGGTCTCTGCATCTGTATTCATTATCTACTGGATAAAGCTTCTCGGATGGCAGTAATGTTAAGTTTCTGTCTGGATCCTTCTTTGTTTCACTTCTGATGTCTATTTTATTTCCCCTTCTTAGAGGGATTCAAGCATCATCCCTTATGCCCTCCATGTTGCTTAGGTCCTTTGGGTCTGTGGATCATAGGATGGTTATCTTGTACTTAATGGCTGATATCCCTTTATAAGTGAGTACATACCATGTGTGTCTTTCTAAGCCTGGTTACCTCACTCAGGATGATCTTTCCTAGTTCCATCCATTTGCCTACAAATTTCATATTATCAATGTTTCTGATAGAAGAGTAGTACTTCATCGTGTAGATGTACCACAATTCCTTTCTCCATTCCTAAGGTGAGAGATACCTGGCTTGTTTCCAGTTTCTGACTATTACACATAAAGCTTCTGGGAACATAGTTGAGGAAATGTCCTTGTGATTTGGTAACAGACATTTGAGGTATGTCCTCAGGATTGGTATAGCTGTGTCTTGAGGTATAACTATTTTCAATTTTCTAAAAAAATGCCATATTGATTTCCAAAGTGAATGTACAAATTTGCAGTCCCACCATCAATGGGAGAGTGTTCCCTTTTCTCCACATCCAGATCAGCATGTGAAGTCACTTAAATTTCTGATCTTAGCCATTCTATTGTTATAAGATGACATCTCAAACTCCTTTTGAATTTGTTTTCCCACATGATTAAGAATGTTGAGCATTTCTCTAAGTTTGTCTCAGCCATTAGTATTTCCTCTGTAGTGAATTCTTGGTTTAGCTCCAAACCTCATTTTCTCTTTGAATTATTTGGTTTGTTGGTGTTTAATTTCTTGATTTTATTATATATCTAGATATTAGACCTCTGTCAGATAGGGGGTTAGTGAAGATTTTTCCCAGTTTCTGGGCTGCCTTTTTTGTTCTGATGATATGTCCTTGGCATTACAGAAGAATTTCAATTTCATAAGTTTCCTTTATTAATTGTTGATTTATTGCCTGAGCTATTGTTACTCTGTATAGGGAGTGGTCTGTGGTGCCAATCAGTTCAAGGCTTTCTCTTACTAAGATTTAGTGTATCTAGTTTTATGTTTTCTATGTTGCGGTCTTGATCGACCAGTACTTGACTTTTGTACAGGGAGATAAATATGTA
Source organism: Lophiomys imhausi (assembly GCA_907164525.1). NCBI lineage: Eukaryota > Metazoa > Chordata > Mammalia > Rodentia > Muridae > Lophiomys > Lophiomys imhausi. The sequence goes on from CAJQZJ010032290.1 coordinate 8,392,115, forward strand.
TCTACTTCCATTCTTCTACATGTGGACATCCAGTTATACCAGCACGATTTGTTGAAGACACATTCATTTTTGAATTGTATACTCTTTATGTCTTGGTCAAAAATAAATTTTCCATAGGTTTTTGGGTTAATTTCTATGCCTTCCCTTCAATTCCATTGGTGAACCTATTTGATGTTACACAGATACATTGTGGTTTTTATTACTATGGCTGTCTAGGGCAGTTTGAAGTCAGGGATTGTCATCCTTCCAGAGGGGTTCAGTTTATTGTAGGGCTATTTTCCCTATCCTGTTTTATATATATATATATATATATATGATTTTTCGTTCAAGGTCTGTAAGAATTATGCCAAGATTTTGATGGAAATTGCATTGAATCTGTAGATTTCTTTTGGTAAAGGGGCCATTTTTACTATGATAATCCTACCAGTCCATGAGCAAGGGAGATCTTTCCATTTACTGCTACCTTCTTCAATTTCTTCCCACAGGGACTTGGAGTTTATATCAAAGAGTTCTTTCCTGTGCTTGCTTAGCATTACATCAAGGTATTTTATATTGATTTTGGTTATTGTGAAGGGAGTTGTTTCCAGAATTTCTTTCTCAGCCCTTTTATAATTTGTATAAGGATTGTTACTGATTTTTATTTTAGTGAATTTAATATCAAACCACTTTGCAGAAGGTGTTTATTAGTTAGAAATTCTCTATTAGAGTTTTGGTCTCATTTATGTATGGTATCATATCATTTACAAATAGAGATTATTTGATTTCTTCTTTTCCAATTTGTATCCCCTTGATCTCTTTAGTTGTCTTATTGCTCTACCTAGAATAGCAAGTAAAATAATGAAGATGTATGGGGAGAGTAGACAGCTTTGTATTGTCCATAATTTTACTGGAATTGCTTTAAGTTTCTCTACATTCAATTTGATGATGTCTATCAGTTTTCTGTACATTGCCTTTATTAAGTTTAGATAAGGGCCTTGTATACCTGAACTTTCCAAGACTTTTCTCATTAATAGTTGTTGGATTTTGTGCAAAACTTTTTCAGCATCTAAAGAAATGATCATGTGGTTTTTTACTTTCAGTGTTTTTTTTCAGTGGTGGATTACATTGATGTTTTTTCATATGTTGTATATCCCTGCATCCCTGGAATGTATTCTACTTGATCATGGTATTGACATTTTTGATGTGCTCTTGGATTTGGTTTGCCAGTATTTTATTGAGTATTTTTGCATCAGTTCATTAGGAAGATGTGTAACCAATCTTTTAAATTATTATTTAACTCTTATTTATTTATTACTAAACTCACTTATAACAAACACCAACAATTTCTTGACTATTAATCCTATAAATTCCTACAACCCCTTTAACCTATCCACTAAACCTATTGATAATTATTTTTCTAACCATTTAGAATGATACAGTCTCTGGGGCAGGTCCTCAGTCGTCAGGAACATAGTCTTTGTTGTAGATTTTTTAACGCACTTAGAAGTCCTTTTTCTGGATCTCTCAGATGTAGGTTTGTCATGGTAAGTTGGTTATTGCAGTCTCACCTTAAATAAGGCTTTATGTTTTCTTTTCTGTGGGAGACCCCAGCCGTCTGCAGGCCAACTTACTTCTTTTGAATCAGGAACTCAGCTGCTCTGCCTCATTCCTTAAAGCCAGGCACAGTTTCCCCTAGGCCACTGATGGGACAGATCAAACCCCTCCAGGCAAAAGCTGAGCCACAGGGTTCAGTCCTTGGCCTTTTGGTGTCTTGTTCAGGCTTTCTTTGTTCACCGGCTTCTTTCTGCTTCAGGGAGAGAGCTGGCCATCAATGACCAGCCCTTTTTTTTAGCAGGACTCTTGTAGCTCTCTAGCATCAGGGGCCTCTTCTTTTTCTGGGCTCTATGCACTGTCCTTAAATAGGAGGAACTCTGTTTTAGCTTAATTTGGGCTCCGCCCACTTAGCAGCTGAAAACAATGTCAGGCCAGATACTTTGTTTTTTCAAGTCTATTGAGTCTTTTCTGTTTTTTCTGACTTCAACCTTGTTTTTCAGTCTATTAAGTCTTTCCTGACTTTATGCTGATAATGCTCTTCATGCCCCGAATTAAGAGACAGTATCAAAAACCCCTATATATTTTCTAAATCTAATTTATCTAACCCCTACAGAGATGGTTTGCAATTCTCTTTCTTGGCTGAGTCTTTGTGTGGTTTATGTATCAATGTGATTGTGGCTTCAAAGAAAGGGTTTTTTTCAGTGTTCTTTCTGCTTCTATTTTGTGTAATACTGTATGGATCTTGGCATCAGGAAGCAACAGTTCAGGACATTCAGAACAGTGTGTCCTAGGTTGCAGCACAGTCCATGGACATCAACATGACTTCAGGCAGCAGCCCAGCTTATATGCATCTTCATGAACTTTGGTGATAACACTGGCCATAGACACCAAAACAGACCCTGTTTGCAATAGGACCTTAGGACCACACATGTGCCTCAGGGGCAGCATAGACCACAGATATCTGAATGGCCTTTGATAGTAACACAAGCCAAAGAAATCAGCACAGAACCTGGTTGCCAATGGATCATTGAACCAGATATGACCTTAGGTATAAGGGTGAACATGGACATTACCATGGCTCTAGGTAGCATAATTGGTCACTGGAGGAAACATTGCTTTATTTTTTAAGAAGGCATTCCTTTGTAAGGTAGTTAAAAACAACCTCACTTGTACATATGAACAGACCACATCTGTAGAAAGGATGGCAATGTATTTTATTGATGTAGAACAGAAGTAAAAAAAGTAGAAAATGATCTCTTTGATCATTGATGGACATACATGAAATAATTCTTGACTGCATACCTACAAACAGAATTCCACAACACAACATAATGATCAGTCCCTGCAGCTAAGATGACCTCATTCCATGGATGCTAGAATGGTTCAACACATTCAGATCAGCTAAGTGTAATAAAAACAACAACAAACAAATTCAATTATAGAATTACATTATTATCTGAAAAACATACAGAAAGGGCTCTTAACAAAGTCTAATATTCATTCAGCATTAAAAACCAAAACAAATAATACCTGACAGATTAGAAGAACACATTTTGCAATCTTAAATTTTCTATCCCAAAACTGTTGACAGCATTGTACTATATGGAGAGGAACATTTTTTTTAATCCCATTAAAATCAGAAATGAGGCCTGGTTTATGCAGGAGAATATGTTTTGTATCTACATTCTTTAAATTAAGAGACAGGAGACTCTGTCTCTGTTTGTGGCCAGTCTGCATTCAATAGTGAGACAAAGCCACCCATGGTTGATATGGGTACACTATCTTAAAAGAAATGAGATTTTTTGATGAGGTGATGCATTTTCTCCTCTCTGTCTCAAATCTTTAAAATCTAAGTGCAAAGGTAAATGATTAAAATTAATGCCCAGAAAACAAAAGCAAATAAATATTTAAAATGAACACAAAACAGAAGAAATGTGCCATGGTCTATGTAGGAAATTGAGATCTACCAGTACTATACAGTGAGAACTTCTCCCAATAACAGAAACAAAAATAAATAAATAGATCAAAAAATTAAGTGTTGTAATTAACCACATTTGTGGAAACATGATATAAGTCTGTGCACAATAGACTGTGTGGTTTCAATTTAAAAAAAAAAACTTAATATGAAACAGTGGATGCAAACTGGAAAGGCAAGAACCCACAAGCTTCTGATGGAGCATATAGAGTCCCATCACCATGTTCACTGTAATACAACATTTTTTTTAATTTTAGGAATCCATGAATTATATTTAAGCAATCTACCTTTCATTCAGGTTACCCTCTATTTGCAGACCCTGTAAAGACTTTCCAACCCAGGAAATATTCCATGTTCCATCTCATATATCAACTCTGAACTTCGAATTCACAAATGGACTAGGCTCTGCTCATTCAGCTACTTTTCTATGAAGATTCAGTTTTTTAAAGGTTTGCTGTGATGATTTAGTTGAAGTCATGTTGGCTTTCTGAGATTGAGGAGATTTTTCCTCTGTTTTGGAAATTCTTTATTCCTAACTTACTACTAAGTTGATGTTATTAAGAACTGACCATAGGCAAAGTGAGGAAGAAAGGGTTGATTTGGTAAATGGGTTCCTCTCAAGGCAAGACAGGGCAGGGATCTGGAGAGTGGAACTGAAGCACAGACCCTGTCGGAACAATGCTTAATGGTTCTGCCTGATTTCTCATAGTCGTCTAACTAGGGAAAACACTGCACACAGTGAGGTAGCCATTTCTACTTTAATTAGCAATTAAAATAATGCATTACAGATATGATGGCCTGATAGTGTGTTTGAGACACTATCTCAGTGATATTCTCTCTGCCTTTTTACTGTACTTTGTTCAAGTTCACAAGAGTTAGCTAGAATAGCCATGATGAAATCTTAGTGGTGTTTGTACACAGCACACAACCAGGTTTTCCTCCTGAATTTCTAGGAGTTAGGACACAATTCAACTTTTCATAAATTGTTGTCCATGTATTCGTGTTTGGCCTTTTATGACTTAATTGGTGTATACAACATAAGGATATTAATACCTCAACATGCTAATATAGTATAGTTATGGAAGGGGTAATCAAAACTGTAAATTGTAGCATGCATCTATTTTAATTTAGATGCCACCCTCTCGGTGTAGTGCTGATTGTGGTCCTGGATTCAGAAAATTCTTGAAGGATGGAATGGTAGCACGCTGTTTTCAATATAGTCCATGTTCTGAAAATGAAATTTCTAATGACACAAGTGAGATTTCCTGAAAGGATAAATTCTTCACATTGCTAAGCCTTTCACACATATACTGGGATAATGAAGGGGTTTAAATGGAACTTCAAAACTAAAATGTATCACTTTCCTCAGTTAGTCATTATATAAGTAGAATAAATTAACATGTTTCTATTTTAAAAATGTATAATTTGTCATACATCTTTGACTCATTGAAATTTTATGGTAGCTGGCATATTCTTAAATAAACAATTTTGATAAACTGCAGTGTGAATGTATTTGACACAAGATCATTTTTTTAGTGATTAATCCTCTTGGAAAGTATTTGTAGGCTAGATTGTAATCATGATTCTTTAAAAATATTTACTTATTCTTTTTTCATTGATGTATGTGTACCGATGTAATATTGTGCACACCTTGCCTATCCTGAAGCCATGGAGAGCAGACTAAGGTTTCAGTCATGTGCCCCTATGTCTGATTGATCTTAGTTTGTTTCTGGAATCCATTAATATTAGGAGTTAACCAACTCCTAGCAGTTGTCTTTTGACAATGAAGCACTTTCCACATAAAACAGACACAAAAGTAATTTCTCTCAAATTCATGAGCTCCCTTGTTTCTTTTACATGAAAACACACACACACACACACACACACACACACACACACACACACACACACAC
>CAJQZJ010032290.1:8397545-8452920 GCA_907164525.1 Lophiomys imhausi
CACACACACACACACACACACACACACACACACACACACACACACACTGATTTCCATTTAGTGCATCTATGGTGTCAATGTCTTGGGCTGTCAAATTCAAAGTAGGAAGAGTATCACAGGTCTTCTCCCTGTAGAAGACAGAGTTTCAATCTCTCATGGGGGCAGCATTCATCAAATAGACAAAGACCTCAGAAGGCAATGAAACTATGTAATATAAGATTTAAAAATACACTCCTAAAACCATGGTTAATGAAATTAGCCTCTGTGAATTCAGCATTGTGAAGTAATTCATCATAGTATATAGAATGTACTGCAATATCTGTGCTTTCTGAGAAAGTGTAAATAAACTCATCAATAAGGTTAAATTACAAAAATGATTGTTCGGTTTCAATTCCCATGAATATAATCGGTATCAATAAAGGGAACATTATTTTGTGCAGCACTGTCTTTCAATTGCACTCTCAGCAACAAGATGCATATATGATAACAATTATACACAGTAAGTGAAATGTCCTGTCAATAAATATGTACTAATGACACTTTCATTCCTCCATCAGATGTGGAACATTGTGTGAAGTGTCCAGAGGACCAGTATGTCAACACGGAGCAGAACTATTGAATTCACAAAGATGTCATCTTTCTGAGCTATGAAGACCCCTTGGGAATGGTTCTTTCTTTAATGGCCTTGGGCTTCTCTGCCTTCACAGCTTTGGTTCTTTGTGTCTTTGTGAAGCATCACAGCACCCCCATTGTTAAGGCCAATAACTGCAATCTCACCTATATCTTGCTCATCTCACTCATCTTTTCTTTCTTCTGCCCCTTGCTCTTCATTGGCCAACCAAACTCAGTCACCTGCATCCTGCAGCAAATCACATTTGGGGTTGTGTTCACTGTGGCTGTTTCCACTGTGCTGGACAAAACAATCACTGTAGTTCTGGCTTTCAAAGTCACAACCCCTGGAAGAAGGATGAGGTACTTCCTGGTTTCAGGAGCATCAAACTACATCATTCCTTTCTGTACTCTCATACAAGTTATTCTGTGTGCAGTGTGGCTAGGAACTTCTCCCACTGTTGACATTGATGCACATTCTGAACATGGCCAAATCATAATTGTTTGCAACAAGGGATCAGTCACTGCATTCTACTGTGTCCTGGGATACCTGGGCTGCCTAGCATTGGGCAGCTTCCCTGTGGCTTTTATGGCCAGGAACCTGCCTGGCCCCTTTAATGAAGCCGAGGGCCTGACATTTAGCCTGCTGGTGTTCTTCTCTGTCTGGCTCACATTCCTCCCTGTCTACCACAGCACCAAGGTGAAGGTCGTAGTGGCTGTGGAGATCTTCTCCATCTTGGCTTCCAGTGCAGGGATGCTGGGATGCACCTTTTTTTCCCAAGCGTTACATAATTTTCTTAAGACCAGAGAGAAATTCTCATCAAATGTTCAGGGAGAAATCATCTTCCTATACTCACATTTCATAAATTCTAACAAAGGTTTAGTTGGCTCATACTTACCAAATACTTGATTACATTGCCAGACTTATGTGTATTTAGAATGACTCTCACTGTTTATCTCAAGATGCTGCCTGGCAGTATCATACCTATAACAGATGTCTACACTGTCTCCTAGAATCTTATACAATGTTTTAAAACAATTCTCTTCTTTGCTGGCAGGGAATAAGGGTATCCTTATACATCCTAGAAGTTAGAGGAGGAGAACATTGAATAGGAATATTTTTATTAACAGATAAAATATAACAGAAAAAGTTTTGATGTTTCAGCTATTAACATCATGACCTATTCTAACAGAGGATCCAGATTAATACTCAGACAAGTTCAAAATACTGTTAACAAGAACTTGAGATAACAGGTTAAAAGGAACAAATACCCTCTTCTGGGCTTCAAAGTTACCTGAACTCACATGTTCACATAATAGCTCACTAACACAAACACACACACACACACACACACACACACACACACACACACACACACAATTAAGCAATTTAAAAATGGAGAAGAATGTTCCAAAGACTTTGAACTGAAATCCTGCTTTAAAATCTTCTTGTAAGGTTGTAAGGTTTGGCTAGCTCACTCTTCATGCATATCACATAAGAATCTTCAAAATAAAAAGGGAAGACCAGTTAGTTAAAATGATCTATTCTCTGTGTGGACTTTTGGTGACTCTGACTATCAACTCTCTGCATTTATCACATTTCTATAGAATGAAAACAGTGGTATCATTACTACTTAATATTTATCCTACTTAGTATTATGTACGGACATAATATTATGAACTAAAGTATTATGTAGAACACTTAGTATTATGTCTGAACTCCTAATGATGGTTAATTTATACTATAAATATCTCTGGGCACAGGTTTTAAGTGTTAGATTTCTTCTGTCAAATTTTTTTATATTTATTCATGTATAAGGGTTTAAAAAATAAGCATCAGTTACCACACAGACAAGAATCCAGCTTTGAATCCCAGGGATTAGATTTGAGATTCTTGTGAGCTCTCATGTGGGTGCTGGAGAGTGAATAGGTCCTCTTGGACATCAGGCAGTGCTCTTAAGTGTTCCTTGTTCCAAGTCACTTGTCTCTCAAGTGTATCTGCTGGATGTTTGCTTCTCTGAATGACTGGGTTGAAGTTCAGGGACCATAAAGGAAAATCTAGTAAGAGAACATGACCTTCCCTTCGAGTCATGCTGAGTCCTTCCCACTAACATTCTCTCCCTACATGTACTGCCACCTTTAGGAAATCACATGCACCAAATGATCTGGCATCAATATTTGTGAAATTTTACTTAGATTTCTAGTGATTTACACTGTTATCTTCTAGATATTTACATGGTTTAGCATATAAAAGCACTGTCTATTCTTGTAGAGTACCAATATGTGATTTGCAACAACCATATCATGGCTCACACTTGAGAATCACTCAATTTTTAAGAAACTTGAATTCCATAAGCAACAGGTAAGCATGTGGTACACACACACACACACACACACACACACACACACACACACGCATATATATGTACAGGTACATATATATTTATGTATATGTATAGGCATCCAAAGCTCTCTTATACATAACACTAATTATGTAGTCAGGGAATATATGATTATTATAACAGCTGTTTGAAATGTTTACAAATTAATAAGAAAACCCTGGTGTGTCAAGACCCAGAGACCTAATTGTATTTTATTCTGAAAATATATGCTGTTTATTGAATATGTTTTCTCTGACAATACATGTAGATCAAATTTAACAAAACAGTCAAAGAATGATAAATTTGAGAGAGTACTATTGTGTGGAGTGCATGTGGAAGCTATCAAAGAAGTAAATGTAAGAAGGAAAAATATGTACTCATATTTTAACTTCAAAAGCAGAAATGTAGAAGAAGCAACGTGAGCTATCAAGTAACTAATCTCAAAAAATAGCCTTTATATGGAAAGAAACAGTTACACCAAGTACCTTTTCTTGCACATGACCTTGGAATTGTATTATTTTCTCTCAAACAAGATGAAATTGATAAAGTCATCTGGAGATAGATGGAATATTCAAGCACAAATATGGGAAGTATGTACAGAATTATTGAGATTGTGAAAGTGTAGGTAAAGTTCCAATTGAAAAACTCCTGATATAAGATATGAAACTAGAGACAGAATTGAGCCTGAATTTCTAATGTCAATAACTTCAAAATTAATCACACAAATAACTACTTGTCTTTTAATCTCTGAAGTATAACTACCACATGGTCCATCTATCCATCATATTATTAATGGAATATCTTCTTTGAAGAATACCTTGTGCTTCATTTCAGTGATATGTTATTTAACCAGAATCAACTAATGCAATTAGTAATTATGAATAAAGTCTGAAGGAAAGAGTCTATAATCTTGCTTGGAGGAAAACACATTCTGCATCTCTACAACTATGGCTACTGCATTGTATAAGACTGAGAAAATGATGATGGGCTACATGGGCAGTTTATATAAACACTGCTCTCAGGACTAATAGCTCTGAAGGAAAGTTTGTGCTTTATATACATGGAATGGTAAAATACAATTCAACCCAAAAATTAAGTGAAAGATTGGAGATGCCATTGAAATTTTCATAAATATGTATATATACATATATGTCATATGTAATGTGAATGTTTGTCTACATATATGTCTTTTCTTCACTTGCATGCCTGAAGACCATATAGGACAAAAGATTTACCTTCTTTCCTGAACTGGAGTTAGTCACTTTGTGTGTGTTGGGAATCCAGCTAGGTCAATGGTAGCGAAGACAGTGGTGTAAGTCAGTAAGCAGTCTCTTCAGCTTCATATTTTCTAAGTCTGTTAAATATTAACAATATATAAATTATTACTACCAGTTATGAATTTAACATTATTAAGTGTACCTAAGTACATGGGAATGGAAAAATACTCAAGATCCTTAGCTGTTTAGAAATATAAATTCCAACTCTATTGAAATCCATCATACCCATGAAAATAAACATGCTTTAAGAAGTGAATAAAAGTGTTTCCTGAACCTGATGATAAGGATGGAGCTTTTTTTGTAGAGGCTGTATAGTCTTGGTGGTCTGTAGCTCAACACAGGCTAGGTGGGGTCTTGTGTAGGGGGCTGTATTTCAGAGGGCCCCCTGAAGTCACCTCTTCCCGTTGTTTCCCAACTGGTATCTCAGGTCTGGATTAGGGTTGGGTGTGTTATTTCAGCCTGCAGTGTCCATTGCTGCGAGTTTGTCTGGTCCAAGGGTTAGGTCAGTGGTCATGCTCCTGTCAGGGGCTCCTTCTAGATGGTCCCCAGGGCACCTCTGTGCCTCTAGGCCCTAAGCACTTGTAGTCTGATTCACTCAGGCAGTGCACACAGGCCAAGAACTCGCTGTTCCAGGTGTGGAACTGTAGATGCTGAAGATCTCGTTTCTCACCAGAGGAGCCAGGTGTACTGGATGTGGGGTCCGATATTTACTCCACAATCTGTCTACAGGACTTGGACTCAGTGGAGTTTCCAGCAGCCTTCCAACCCAAAGCAACCCAACATACCTGTGGCCCTGCCCATCTTGATTCGGGTGCCAGAGCTCTCCTGTGGATACTGGACACTCAGGAAGCCAGACAGAACCTCTATTTGGTGATTGGGGTTGGCTGCCAAGGCCTGGGGCACTGCACTGGTGCCAGAGGAGTAGCTCGCTGCAGGAAGTGTATCCTGGTGCTTTGTCTAACTGTAGTGAGTGTTCTTCTGAGTGACTGTAAATCCAACAGAGGGGCCTGTATATCCAACACCTTTTTGGGCAAGCCAAAATATGCTTGCATCTCCCAGACTGTTGCTCTGCTGGAGGTACACCACTGTGGTCCCACTGTTGTCCTGCAGCTCAGAATGTGTTGTGGTTCATAGCGATAGTGGTTCTGCTGAGATTATACTGTTACCAAGGCTCTGTTCCTTCTCCCCCCTGGTGTCAGAATGCCTGCAAGGAATCAGGGAGTACAGGAGGCTGTTAAGTACTCCTGTCTGGGTTTGGAGCTGCTCGCTGGTTTTTGAGACTCAGGCTGGTACCCACAGGTCCTTTCCTGGTGATGATTCGCCTGCTTTCCTAGGTTTCTGCAGGTCTGCTTCTCTGAGTGTTCAAGAGTCTCACCAAGGGACTTTTATTAGTCCCTAGGTTTGCTGGATGAAACCCAGCAGGATCATGCCTCTGAGATTGTTGCTCAGTGCCTTATAACTCTGTGGTGTTATATCTGTTTTCCCTGCATTCAAAAGTGCATCTATGCAGGCTGCTGCTATCTTGGAATCCTAGGAACAATCAGCTAAGGACCATGAGATGGCTAAAGGTCAGGAAAAAATCATATCTAACAAAAATCATGGAACTATGACTCCAACAAAATACAGCGATGTTAATACTTCAAACCTTGACCATCGCACCACAGCTGAAACATGGGAAAATGATGACAGATCTATACTTAGGAAAATGATAGAGTCCTTACAAGAAGAAGCTAAATCCCTGAAAGAATATAAAGAATCTTCAATTTTACAAATGAAAGCAACGGAGAATTCCATTACAGACCTCCAAGCCAACTCAGCCAAATATGAATGCGAAAGAGACAAGACTATGAAAGATTTGAATGATTGGCAGACAAAGTCATCTAAATTGAAGGAGGAAATGTATAAAAGAAATAAAAACTTTCAAGACTTGAAATTGGAAATGGAAGCAATAAAGAAAACACAAATAGAGATATCCCTGGAGGTTGAAAACCAAGAAAATAGAACAGTACCTACAGACATGAATATCAAAAATAGGATACAAGAGATAGAAGACAGAATCTCAGGTGTGGAAGACTCAATTGAAGAAATCAGTACAACAACCAAAGAAAACAAGAAATCTAAAAACGTTCTCACCCACAACATCCAAAAAAATCAAGGACTCAATGAAAAGATGAAACCTAAGAATTATAGGCATAGAGGAAAGAGAAGACTCCCAATGCCAAGGTCCAGGAAACATCTTCAGCAATGTCATAGAAGAAAGCTTCCCAAATGAAAAGAAAGAGATGCCAATAAAATTCGAAGAGTCATACAGAACTCCAAACAGATTAGACCAGAAAAGAAATTCCTCTCACCACATAATAATCAAACTCAAAATCTACAGAACAAAGAAAGAATATTAAAACCTGTAAGAGAAAAAGGTCAAGGAATGTATAATGTCTAAGCCATCAGAATTACACCTGACTTCCCAGAAACTCTAAAAGCCAGAAGGGCTTAGACACACATCCTACAGGCCCTAAGAGAACATAGGTGTCAGCCCAGACTTGTAGAAATTATTAATTAAATTTTTTACCAGTATTTTATTATCACTAATTGATTCAATGGCTGTTAATTTGTAACCAGCCATTATAAATGATCACACAGACACTACATGGATTTTAACAAGAATTGGTCTGAAATGAGCAATCTTGGCCTATCTAAGCTAGCTCTTAATTTTATTACCCAAATATGACCCCATGTATACATACATCCCCTTGGACTGCTATTCTTCATGCTATGCTGATGTTCCTGGCCAGGTTGTTTTTTCTAACTCATGGGGTGTGTACTTCCTGCTACTGGGTGGAAATAATTAATCCTCCGTGTAAAATGCAGGGTTCGTGTTTTAACCTCAGGAAGTTCTTCCTTCCTATACTCTGTCTGCCTAGCTAATTGGCCATCAGTGACTTTTATTAACCAATCAAGATGATGACTTAGAATGGACGGTAACCAGATCTCAGCATTGAAATCAGCCTATCAGAAGTAATGTCATTAGACCTTCTCCCAACGTCTCCCCCTTTAAGTCTAATAAAAAGCTCATTTTCTTATAACAATACAGTAAATACAATACAGTAGCAATAAATACAATAAAAAACAATACAATTAAAACAATTATGGAAACTGAATGGTGTGACATACATTCTCAATATCTAGTCGATATTTATTTGTCTAGTCAACTAGAAAATATATTCTATTACATATCTCTCTTGATGAGTTTAAGGATCTATACCTAATTCAACTTCCATCCTAAATTACATTATTAACTAAATCATCATAACCTCAAAGCATCCTTTTAATTCCTAGATAACTTAAAAATTTATTGTGAGGCTATAACTATGTAGTCTTCAATCACATCAGAAACCTGAGAAGGATAAATCTATCTGGATTGATAGGAAGTGTAAAGGAAGCAACTTCCAAAACTATGAAATGACAGACAACTGGCTGCCTAGAGGGTCCCCAGTTTCTATAATATTGGAGTATCATCTTTAGCCTTTTGGCCAAAGATGTTTCACAGACTTTGTTGTGGAGCAGTAAATAAGATTTGCCTATTCTGTCTTTGCAGAATCAGGCCATCGATTTACCTCCATTGAGCTCTGTTCCATCTTTGGATTGTGTATAGTCTGTTGAGAGAGCAAAGGTGTTTCTGCCCAGTAGGATTTATCTCCTGAGGGAGATTTTTGATGGTCATTGTCTCCTTCCAAATCCAATGGGAACTGTCAGGAGCTGATGGTCTCATATCAAAGAATTTTTAAAATAATAAAAAATCTTTAAATGCCATATTCTACATATCTCTTGAGGTTTTTTGAAGACCATCTATCCATCTCCACTGAGTAAGCAAATATTGCTTGTCTCTAACAACTTAATATCTTATTAACCTAGAAAACATCTGAGATTAACTAACTTAATTATCCTAATAAAAACACAAGTTTGAATGACTATCAACTTTCATTTCTTAATTATCATAAACAGTTTGTGATAGTTGCTCTCAAAAGTACTAGAATTTCACATTGCAATTTTAATAATTGCATTGGTACAATACCTAATACAATATAGCCTTAATCTTTGCATTAATATACAAAGATCTGTAGGAGTAGATTCAATAATCTACCCTTTTGTCTATCATTCTCATATGTCTAAAACCTAAGTTTTGTATTAATAACAAGGATTGATAGGAGTACATTCAATAATCTATCCTTTTATCTTATCAATTCTATATTATATTTCCATAGTTCCCTTCTTTTTACTTTTCAAGTCTTCTCCCCCATATAAGAGAGAAAGAAAAAGAAAAAGAGAAAAATCCTTGAGCCTAACTTCCTACACCTTGCTTAACAAGACCATAAAACAATTTGTAACCATTCCCCCAAACAACATCTATAATCCACCAAATGACCAAAGAATCATCCACCCCACTTTTTTGGAAACGGATGGCACTCTCTTAAAATTGATTCCTGCTGAACTGGGACACAGAAAACCGGTTTGGGAGCCCAAATAAAATGAAAAAAAAAATGGTTAATCAATTTAATAGTAACATTTTTTGTCGAGTCTCTACATGTTCAACAATTTGAATGTCCTGAGCAGTTTGTATTTTGAAAATGGACATTGGGTAGGAAAGTTCAAGGCTTTATTGAAGTTTTGTTGGGAACAGTCTTTGAGGCTGGGCCATCTCAGCAAGCTCTTTGAAGTTGTTCTGCATGCAGATTTTTGAGGAAACAGCTATTGAGTCAGTCTATGAGGCTGGATCATTTGGGTTACATGTCTTGTCTTCTTTGGAATCTGATCCCATTGTTCTGAAAATATATAATTTCTCACAAGTAAGATATAGTTCTGCAATTACCAAAATGCTTTGGATGTGCAGGATAGGATGCACAAATCAATTAAGGAATATTTTCTGTTCTTTGAACAGAAGAAAGACATTTGTAAGTCTCCATTCATGCCATATAAAAGGATGGCATGTAATAGTATTAATATGTATGCTATATATAATCTGTTTTAAATTGAAAATACATACTTACTTAGTCCATAGACTATATGGAGTTTAGTATTCTCCTCTATAGTTGACATAAATTTATTAATTGATTAAGACAGGGTTATTCTATGTTGTTCTAGCTTTTTGTAGATTAGATTGGCCTCACACTCAAAAGGAACCTTACTGTCTCTGTCATTGTCTCCCATGTTTTGGGATCAAAGGTATGAATTTATGTTTTTATTTTTTTCCTTTTATCCTTTCTTTGGAGATTTAATTTCTATGTGGATATGTCAATCTTTATGGATACAGAGTTTCTCTATGTAGCTTGGGCTGTCTTGATTTGCTCTGTAGAGCTCTGTAGATTAGATTGTCCACAAACACACAAGGAACCTGTTTTATCCTTGTCTCCCAAGTTTTGAGATCAAGGTATGAATTTAAATAATTGGATTATAATTATTAAACAATAACATTAATTAAATTATTTTGTATTAGTTTGAGTTCCAGTTCTCCCATAGAAACTCCACTCTTAAGGAGATTGGTATAGAATAGCATGATATGCTATTTTATGTTAGCTTTTCTTAACTGTTGGTTATGGTAGGCATACAGTTTACATGTTCTTCCCCAGCATAACTCTGGGTCCTTACATTGATTAACAGAATCTCTCTCTCTCTCTCTCTCTCTCTCTCTCTCTCTCTCTCTCTTTCTCCTCTATCTCTTTTCAGGCAGGCAGGATTTCTCTGCGTATTCTTGTCCTGGTCTCACTTTGTAGACTAGGAGAGCCACACAGAGATCAGCCTGCTTCTGCCTCCCATGTGCTAGGATTAAAGGTTTGCACCACCACCAGCAATTAATATATCTCTTTTAGGGGCAAAATGCCTCTTGAAACCAGTTCTCTAGGGGGAGCCCCAAATCTAAGGAGACTGGCTTGTGACCCCTTTCTCTGAATGTTAATTTAAGATTATGTGTCTTTATCCATTAGATAAATAAGGACATGTTTAAAGTTAACATCAAGGAAAACGTGTTATTTTTTAATTCTAGCCTGTCTTTAGTAAGCAGCTCTATCTTCTCAGCAGAGTTCCCACCCTGCTTTAATTGTTTAAATAAGGCTCTTCCAGAATTCAGAGATCTGCCTGATTCTTCATAGGATTAAGGGTGTGTGCCAGTACCACTCTGATCAAATATTTCACTTAACCCAGATATTAGTAATTTTGTAACCCAGAGAGCAACTTTAAATTGTAGCGACAATTTGAAATCTGTCCAAAATCTTCAAAAATCTTCAGAAAAAAATGTTTTAGCAATACCAAACCAGAAAAATAACCTTTCTATCTCCCAGTATAGCAAAATCAAAGACATCTAAACAAAAATCAAATAAGTAAACAAGAACATTCCAAAATCTTTAGTCTAACCATGCCATCTCATGTTGCGATTAAAGTTTCATTCATTATTCCTTGGATTCTAGTTTCAACTGTAATTCCTTGGTGGGCCTTTACCAGATACTCTTAACAAGCACAGGAACCGTGCATTTTACACAGAGGTAGAACTAATTTGTAGAAATAATTCCTTAGAAGCCAGGGAGCTGTGAGCTCCAGCTGCCATCAATTTTGTCTTAAATATCGAGAAGGGCCTCCCTCCTTCTCCAATTTTCATTGTCAGTAACTTAGCATTCCATCTGTAAGATATTTTCTCTAAGCCTATCTTAGTCTCATCTTTCTCAAAAATGATAATCAGAACCGCAATTGTCAGTGTAAAAATCATTTGCATGCTAAGAGATGCAAATTCATTTGGAATACAAATCTATTAAGGCATTATGAATTCCTCCATTTATAATCTAGGCGGTTAAATCTTCTCTCAAGCTCTGTTTATAAGGCTGCTGGTGTTTTAGCACATAAGGAGAGCTAAGCTTTCCACCTTTGTGGCAAGGCAGTAGCTTATGTTAAGGGAGCCGCTCCTTTGAAATTTATTCGGTTTCTGCTCCCACCTCTTTTCCTAAGAAACCACCTTTACCCACGCCTTCTCAGGCTGTAAGCATGGATTCTAGTTGCCACATTGGGCACCAACAGTAGAAATAATTAATTAAATTGTGATGGGCACCCTGTGTAGACATAATTAATTAAATTGCTTATCAATATTTATATTATTGTTAATTGATTTGAAGGCTGTTAATCCTTAACCAGCCATTATAAATGAATACACAAAGACACTGGATGGATTTTAACAAGCCTTGGCCTAATTTGAGCAATCTTGGCCCATCTAAGCCAGCTTTTAATTCTATTATCCAAATGCTATTCTCAATGCTATGCTGATGTTCCTGGACATATGGAATGAGGTTAGTTTTTCTAAACGATGGTATGTGTCCTCCTTCTTCCTGCTCCTGGATGGAAATAATCCTCTGTGTAAAACACAGGGTTCCTGTTCTAATCTCAGGAAATCTGCCTTCCTATACTCTTTCTGCCCAGCTAATTGGCCATCAGCAACTTTTATTAACCAATCAATAGAATGCCTCAGACATGGCAATAACCAGATTTCAGAATTGAAATCACCCTATAAGAAACAATGTCATTAGACTTTCGCCCAAAACAGACTACTATACCCAGCAAAAGTTTTCTATCAACATAGATGGAGAAAAAGATATTCCATGACAAAACCAAATTTAAACAGTATCTATACACAAACCCAGCTCTACAGAAGATCCTGGAAGGAAAATTCCAACCCAGAGAAGACGAAGCAATAAAACTCCACTGCAGCCAAATGAAAAGAAACATTCAACCATGACCTACATCAAAATAACAGAAAACAACAACCTTTGGTCATTAATATTCCTCATCATCAATGGACACAACTCATGAATAGAAAGAAACAGGCTTACAGAATGGATCTATAAACAAGGCTCATCATTTTGCTGCATATAAAAAAGGCATCTCACTAACAAAGATAGACTCTATCTCAGAGTAAATGGCTGGGAAAAGGTTTTCCATGCAAACAGTCCCAGGAAGCAAGCTGGAGTAGCCAACCTAATATCAAATAAAATATACTTTCAACTGACGTTAATCAAAAAGATAGAGAAGGACATTACATACTCATTAAAGGAAAAATTCATCAAGGTGCCATCTCAATACTGAATATCTATGCGCCAAATACATAGCACCCACATTTGTAATAGAAACTCTTCTGAAGAGTAAACTACACATTGATTCTCACACTTTAATAGTGGGAGATTTAAACACCCATGCACAACAATGGCAGATCATCGAGACACAAACCAAACAGAGAAATAGTGAGACTGACAGATATCATGAACCAAGTGGACCTAACAGATATCTACAGAATATTTCACCCTAACACAAAGGAATACATCTATTTTTCAGCACCTCACAGAACCTTCTCCAAAACTGACCACATAGTCAGACACAAAGCAAGCCTCAATAGATACAAGAAAATTGAAATAACCCCTTGTATCTTATCAGACCACCATGGATTAAAACTGGACTTCAGAAACAATAGAAATAATAAAAAACCTACATATTCGTGGAAACTGAACAACTCTACTTAATGACCACAAGTTCATAGAACCAATAAAGAAGGAAATTAAAGACTTCTTAAAATCCAATGAAAAGGAAGGCACAACATACCAAACCTATGGGGCACAATAAAAGCCATGCTACAAGGAAAGTTCAGAGCACAAAGTTCCTTTAAAAAGAAAATTGTGACAGCCCATATGAGCAATGTAACAGCAGAACTGAAATAGCTAGAAAAAAAAAAGAAGCAGACACTCCAATGAGGAGCAGAAGGCAGGAAATCATCAAACTTAGGGCTGAAATCAACAAATTAGAAACAAAAAGAACGATACAAAGAATCAACCAAACCAAGTGTTGGTTCTTTGAGAAAATAAAAAAATATAGACAAACCCTTAGCCAAATTAAGCAAATGGCAGAGGAAAAAAATCCAAATCAATAACATCCGAAACAAAAAGGGAGAAACAACAACAGACATGGGAAATTCCAGATAATCTTTATATCTTACCTCAAAGATCTGTACAAGACAAAATTTGAAATCCTAAGCAAAATGGACAATTTTCTTGATAGATTCCACCTACCAAAGATAAATCAAGTTCAGATCAACAAACTAACCAGTCCTATAACCTGTAAGAAAATAAAAGAGTCATCAAAAATCTCCCATCCAAAAAAAAAAAAAAAAAACCCACATGGTCAAATGGATTCAGCACACTTCTACCAGACCTTCAAGGAAGAGCTAACACCAATACTCTTCAAAATCTTCCACAAAATAGAAACAGAAGGAACACTGC
The DNA here is from genome assembly GCA_907164525.1 of Lophiomys imhausi. Classification (NCBI taxonomy): domain Eukaryota; kingdom Metazoa; phylum Chordata; class Mammalia; order Rodentia; family Muridae; genus Lophiomys; species Lophiomys imhausi. The sequence goes on from CAJQZJ010032290.1 coordinate 8,411,115, forward strand.
TAAACTCATTCTATGATGCCACAGTAAAGTAACCCTGATCCCTAAACCACACAAAGACCCAACAAACAAAGAGAACTTCAGACCAATTTCCATCATGAACATAGATGTAAAAATACTCAATAAATTACTTACAAACTGAATCCAAGAACACATCAAAAGTACCATACTACATGATAAAGTAGGCTTAATCCCAGGAATGCAGGGGTGGTTTACCATACAAAAATCCATCAACGAAATTCACCATATAAACAAGCTGAAAGAAAAAACCCACATGATCATCTCATTAGATGCTGAAAAAGCATTTGACAAATACTTCACTAAAGTCCTGGAGAGAGCTAGCATACAAGGAACATACCTAGAAATAATAAAGGCAATATACAGCCAGTAGCCAACATCAAATTAAATGGAGAGAAACTTAAAGCATTTCGTCTAAAATCAGGGACAAGGCAGGATTCCCACTCTCCCCATATCTCTTCAACATAAAACTTGAAGTCCTAGCCAGAGCAATAAGACAACTAAGGGAGATCAAGGATATACAAATTGAAAAGAAGTCAAATTATCCCTATTCGCAGATGATATTATAGTATACATAAGTGACCCCAAAAGTTCCACCAGAGAACTCCTACAACTGATAAACACCTTCAGCATGTTGGCTGGATACAAAATTTTCTCAAAAAAAAATCAGGAGACCTTCTTTATACAAAAGATAAATGGGCTGAGAAAGAAATTATAAAGACAACACCCTTCACAATAGCCACAAAGGTCATAAAATACCTGTGGGTAACTCTAACCAAGCAAGTGAAAGACATGTATGACAAGAACATCAAGTCCTGGAAGAAAGAAATTGAAGAGGACATAAGAAGATGGAAAGATCTCCCATGTGCATGGATAGGTAGGATCAACATAATAAAAATGGCCATCATGCCAAAAACAATATACAGAATCAATGCAGTTCCTATCATAATACCACAACAATTCTTTATAGACCTGCAAAAACAATTCTCAATTTCCTATGGAATAACAATTCCAGAATAGCTAAATCAATCCTGTACAATAAAAAAAAAAAAAAAAAATCCTGGAGGCATCACCATCCCAGATTTCAAGCTGTGCTACAGAGGAATAGTAATATAGACAGCATGATACTGGTATAGAAACAGAGCAATGAATCAATGGAATCGAATTGAAGACCAAGAATTGAACCCACACACCTATGGTCTTTTAATTTTTGACAAAGAAGCCAAAACCACACAATGGAAAAGGGATAGCATCTTCCAAAATAATGCGGATCGAACTGGATGTCCACATGTAAAAGAATGAAATGAGACCTGTACTTATCACCTTGTACAAAACCTAAGTCTAAATGAATCAAAGACCTTATCGTAAGGCTGGACACTCTAAATCTATTTGAAGACAAAGTGGGGAAAACCCTCGAACTCATCAGCACAGGTGAGAACTTCCTGAACAGAACACCAACATCTCAGGCTCTAAGACCAACAATCAATAAATGGGACCTCATGAAACTGAAAAGCTTCTGTAAGGCAGAAGACAATATCATTCAAACAAAAAGGCAACCTACAGATTGGGAAAAGATCTTTACCAACCCAACATCTGACAGAGGGGTAACATCCAAAATTTACAGATAACTCATTAAATTAAATGCCAAGAAACTAAATAAACCAATCAAAAAATGAGAAACAGAGCTAAACAGAGAACTCATAAAGGAGGAATCCTTAATGGCAGAGAGGCACTTGAAGAAATGCTCAGCATCCTTAATCGTCAGAGAAATGCAACTTAAGACAACTCTGCGATTTCATCTCATACCAGTCAGAATGCTAAGATCAAAAGCTCAAATGAGAGCACATGTTGGCAAGGTTATGGAGAAAGGGAACACTCCTCCATTTCTGGTGGGAGTGTAAGCCTGTACAACCACTATGAAAATCAGTCTGTTGATATCTTAGAAAAATTGGAATAACACTACCTGAAGAACAAGCCATACCACTTCTGGGTACACATCCAAATGATTCCTCACCAAACTACAAGGACATTTCCTCATCTATCTTCATAGCAGCCTTATTTGTAATAGCTAGAAACTGGAAACAACCCAGATGTCCCTCAACCAACGAATGGGTTAAAAAACTGTGGTACATGTACACAATGGAATACTACTCAGCATTCAGAAACAACGAAATCATGCAATTTGCAGCCAAATGGATGGAACTAGAGAAGCTCATCTGGAGTGAGCTAATCCAGACCTAGAAGGATGCACATGGTATGTATTGACTTATAGTTGGATTTCAGCCATATAGTACAGGATAGCAATACTACAACGAATGCACCAAAGGAAACATGAACATAAAATGTTTATCCTGTCAGTGAGACACTTGCCCTAGTGGTGCTGCCTTGTATGCCCCAGTATATGAGGAGGATCTTGGCCCTCATATGACTGCTGAACTGGGGCACGGGACTGTTATGTAGGGACACTCCACTCCAGAGGAGTGGGATGGAAGGGATAGTAGGTAGAAAGTGGGAGGACGGGACTGGGAGGGGTGGAAAGAGGACACTATGATGGAGATATAACATGAAGTAATAAATAAATTAATTAATTAAAAAAACAAGATCAACAACAACAGAGAATGGATTAGACCTACGTCTGATACAGGATCTCATTTATATGATACTAATCTGATATTAGAAGTAATTTCTGAAATCTTAAGAAAAATAAAAATACCAGATGTTTAAATTGTGGTAAGAAAGGGATTGTATGTAAGGTATTGATAGAAACAATGTCTCTTCTTGAAATAAACCAAAAGAAAGGTCTCACCCTTCTGGAGTATGCATACTCTGTGGCAATAGCTGCAACTAGACTAGTGAATGCAGATCAAAATGACAGACAAGTAACCTTTTGTCATCAGGAAAAACCTTAGGGGGCCTCCCACTGGCCCCAGCATCAAATTTGATGTAATCATTTCTTGTCAGTTGTGGAGATATAAATCAAAAGTGAAATTAGAAGATTTAATAGATTTGTTTAAAAAAAAAGCATTGCCTTGTATTGATGTAATCAAGGACAAACCAGCTTCAGCATATAAAACAAAATATATATTAGAGAGCAGAAAACAAGTATTTTGCAAATTGCTATAAATGATCACAGGCCAAAGCTGAAACTACAAATAAACACCATTGAAATTTAAGGTTTAGCGACACAGGAACAGATGTAAAAGGAATTTCACAAAATCTTAGCATCCAGATTTTTGGGAGTGGAATTTTATCTCAGACAAAACAAAGTGTCAGATTATTGAAGCACATTTTCTTCATCCTAACACCAAGCTCCCAAAAATAGTACTCAGACTCAAAATGTATTCCCAAATATCCATTCCATACAACTAGACTCATTCCCTCAGTAACTTGTAACTTAATTAACCCATTTATTGTAGTCTTAGTTCTGCCATATGGCTGGTTACCTCTGCTCAGGTATCAAGCATGTGTTCTCCTCCTTGTTCACGCTGAAACTTCCAACACCTGGTATTCTCCCAAAATCATATCTGCCTACTGGGTGATCACATTCTATTCTACCTTTTCCTATAGATCATAGACATTTTTATTAGCAAGTGATGTATTCACACCATGGATAACATACACCTTATACACTACATGGTTGAGTAGTGTATAAGACCAGAAGGACAAACAGGAAAATTAAGTCATGTCTGGCTAATATTCCCATAAACTTATAGGGAGGTGATTTGATGCAGAAATGGAAAATACAAGCTAATATTCCTCCAAACCCAGAAACAAACCTTAAAATAAAGAATGCTTCTGAGAAAAAAATTATGAAGTATCATAAAGAACATAAACAACAGGTGTTGGTCTTTCAAAGGTAAAAACCATCCTACCTTTAATGATGAACTTGTGTTGCTGGATCAATGGCCTATGAGAAAAGAAACCTCACAGGTACTAAACAGTGGTTACAGAAACAGTCAAATTGTCAGCACACTGAAGAATCTATCAGCCCATGGAATTACCTTATGTTTGTTACAAAAACGTAGTCAAGAAAATGAAGGATGTTTAGCCACAAGAATATGATTCAGACTCCAAGCTATTTACAGGTTGTAATAGCCTGGAATCTCATTGCCTTCATTGGTACTTAAGTCATAGAAGTAATTGATTTAAATCATTACTTTTTCACAATCCCTTTTCACAAGCATGGTAAGGAAAGGTTTGTATTCGCATTATATCCTTACAATAATACTTGTACAATAAAGAGAAATCATTGGGAAGTCTTACAAAGTAAATATTAAACAGCCCTAAATTATGACAATATTCTGTAGAAATAATTTTAAACAGTTTCCTCAATTTAAAATTTATCATTATACAGGTGATAACTTACTGTCTTATTCAAACAATTAACCTTAGAAAAAATGTTTGATGAAGTAGAGAATTTTGACTCTCTGAGGATTGTGAACTGATCTTGAAAAAAAATACAAAGAAGAGACTCTATCAATTATCTAGGATATAAGATAGGTTTACCGAAACCTTGACCATAGAAAACACAATTTGTAGAGATCAATTACAAACTATTAATGATTTTCAAAAGTTGCTGGGAGATATAACTAGCTATGGCTTACAATTTGCTTAACTACTTCAGAGCTATGTGATTTGTGCCAAAACTTTCCAGGTGACATGGATTTACATAGTACAAGAAAATCATCATCTGAGACTGAAAGAATTGGGTAAGGTAGAAAAGAAATGAAAGGATGCACATTTGGAATGTCTGGATTCAAACTGGATTGCATTTTGATTTTTTTGCCCCATATGCATTCTCCCACAAGAAACCTTATGAAGAAATGTATAATACTTTAAAATGGAAACTTTTAGCATAAAAAAGAGTAAAAAATTAAAGATATATGCAGAGGTTTTTTTTTTTTAATTGACTCCGAAAGGAAAAATTAGACTTTTCACTGAGCAGGCATAGACCCAGCAGAAATCATGGTACCTTTTACTAATGCTGAAAGTGCATCACTACACAAAGAAAATGAACATTGGCAAAGAGCTTGCAGTAACTTTGAGGGAGAAAATAACAACAAATAACCCCAAAGCAAGATACTTCAATTTGTAAAAAGAACTCATTAGATTCTCCCTTGAAAAACAAAAGGGACAACATTTTCTGGAGCTCCTACATTCTGTACTGACACAAATATATCAGGAAAGTCAGGTTAATAAGTCAGGAGAATAAGTAAAATTGTTCAGAGGCCTGATGATTCAGCTGAAAAATCAGTGCTATATGCCATCCTTATGGCATTGTGTGATTTTCCTAAATTGTCTAATACACTTATTAACTCTCACCATGCAGAAAGAGGTTTTTTTACATATTGAAACAGCAGAAAGTATTCAGGATGATTCATAAGGAGCTTCACTATTTGTTCAACTATAACAAGTATTTAGAAATGGAAATCATCCCTTGTGTATAATGCCTACCAGATCACATATAGTTTTACAAGGCCCTCTAGCAGAAGGTAATCATGAAACTATTAATAGGAAATGTGCCATACATTTCAGAATTTCATAAGAAAAACCATGATAACAGGTAAGGCTTAAAAGGCAGTTTTTCTATCCTTTGGCAACACTCCAAGGAAAATATAAGGCAATGTTTACTTGTTCTTTGTATAATCAAGCTCCATTCCCTGTGGGAAGTCATCCAAAAGGTATGCAAAGAAGTAAAGTTTGACATATTGATGTCTTTCATTTTGCAGAGTTCGTAAATTAAGTATGTGCACCATACAACAGATACATATTGAGGATTTCAATGAGGCAATCATTTATGTTCTGAAGAGGCTGATCCTATAATTACACATTTATTAGAAATTTTGACTATTATGATGATACCTGTACAAATAAAGATTGAAAATACTCCAGCATATGTCTCTAGTAAAATGAGACAAGTTTTGTTTGCAATTACAAGATAAAGCACATTACAGATATATCACACAGTTCTACAGGACAAGCAGTTTGAGAATTACATATTGATACAACATTGTACATTTATACAAAATTAAAGTTAATTCTTTTTAAGGTATTCTACCTATGAAATTCTTAAAAATGCAGTGTGAAGTGCTAGGCCTTTTGATAGCAACTATCACAAACTGTTTAGGATAATTAAGAAATGTAAACTAACAGATGCTTACCATTGTTCTCTGCATCTCATAGCACGTTCTCCAAAATTGACCATATACTCACTGGACATGCAAAAATTTAGAAAAACTGACCACATCCAATCATAAAATATGGACTACAGCTGAATATAAACAACAACAACAGAAAGCATACAAACTTGTGGAAACTGAACAGTTCTATACTGGACAAAAAAGGTTCAAGACAATTTTTTTAAAATGACATACTTTCTATAAATCAATAAAATGATTACACAGCATATCCAATATTGTTGGACACATGATATCCAATGAATCATGCAAGTTCGCCTTGGAGGTGGTCACATATTCCTTTAATCCCAGCCTTTGGGAGGTCAGGGGAGGAGATTCTCTGAGTTTGAAGCCAGCCTAGTCTACAGAACTAGTTCCAGAAAATCCAATGCTACACAAAAATCCTTGTTTCCATAAAACAAACTACAGAGGTATGTTCATATCATTAAGTACATACATTTAAAAAATTGAGTGATATCATAGTACTTATGTAATGGTACACCAGAAACCTTTAGAACAATATGAAATAACAAAATCCATGAGAAGACATAAAGTCATAATCAAACTGTGGAATGAATTCAACAAAATAGAACAAAGAGAATATACGAAAAAATCAAGGAAAAAAGAAAATCAGCATTGTGGATAAATATACTAAATCAAAGAAATGTGGAGAGAGTATTTCCAGGTTATAAATTAAGAAATGAAAAGTGGGGCATAACTACAGATGCATAGGAAATCCAGATAACCATTAAGTTATACATAAACACCTATGCTACATAAAATATACAAAATACAAATGATATGGATATTTCCCTCAATACATACCAATTACTAGAGTTAAATCAAAATCAGATAAAAAATTTACACAGAACTCAAAATGATCGTGAAATAGAAGCAGTCATTAAAATTATTCTAGGCAAAAAAAAAAAGGCAGAACCAAATAACTTTAGCCAAGAATTCTTTCAAACGCAAAAAGTACAATGATATTACTCCTAAATTATCCCAAAAAGGAGAAACAGAAGAATAGTTGTTCAACTCATGTTATGACTTCACAATCACAATCATAAACAACTCACATAAATACCTTCCCAAGAAAGAGTATTAAAGACAAATTTCCATTAAAAACCCTGATACAAAAACAATCAATAAAATGCTTGTAAGGGGAATCCAAGGACTAATCAAAAATATCAACTACAAATATAAAGTAGACTTTAAACAAGAGAGGAAAGAAAATTTCAATTTACAAAAATCTGTTAGTGTATGTTTGCATGTGTGTGTGTGTGTGTGTGTGTTATACGGGCACACATTTTTGCTTTAATAAAGTAGTAGAGATATTTTTAAGAATTGAAAATGCCTGATGGATTTGGGGGTAGAGTACCATGTGAATACAGTGGGGAAAAGATACAGAAGAAAAACACACTTGACTTATAAATTGAACATACTCTACATAAAGTGAGCAGAGGGTGTACGAAATGATGACCGAAATCAGTAGAAAGAATAGCTACAGATGTTGGTGTCAGAAGCTGAAATGCTAAGAAAGTACATGCTACACATGTGTGAGTATTTCAAAATGAAACATTTTACTGCATCTTAATTTAAAATGAAACAATAATTATTGCACATAAATGAAACTGGATACCAGGGTGTATCTGGACTACAGAAAATTTTATTTACACTCATGAAAGATGAATCTGCTGTTTTCTTTCATTTTTTATGTTTATTTATTACTTTGGGTTACATATCCATCACAGTGCCCTCATTCCACCCCTCGCAGCCCCACCCTCCCACCCTCTACCACCTATCCTTTCCATTCTACTCCTCCAGAGTGGAGTGCCCCAACATATCAGTCGCCCACATAGGTTCAGCAGTCATATGAGAGCAAAGAGCCTCCTCATACACTAGAGACCTACAAGGAAGCACCACTAGGGCAAAGGATCTCATTAACAGTTAACAAAGTCTATGTTCTTGTTCTCTTTGGTGCATTGGTTGTAGGATACTTATCTTGTACTATATGGTTAAAATCTGATTATAAGTGAATAGATGCCATGTGTGCAATCTTCTGAGTCTGGGTTCTGCTAAGCTTTCTTATGAAAGATTTTCCAGTCACATCACTCTATATTCATATCTTAGCATCCCAGGAAAGAGGTTCTTGTTCATTCACATGTTAAATGTTGATTTTACATATACAGAGAAATCTAGGAAAGAAGAGTAGTCCTGTTTGCTTCATGTCAAATGCTAAACATGACATGTCACTACCCATACCAAAGAATCGTCTACATTTATGTTGCATTCTCTGTAGTCCATATACTCAGAAAGGCTTGTCAGCCCACAATCATCAGTATGCTTTTCCACTGAGGATGAAGATGAAGTTTCTCAGAATGCAATCAAGTATATCTGACCAGCAAAATTCTATAATAAAATCTGTACATTAAAACACAAAGTTTTCCCTTACTACTTTATGTCTTAGATACTCAGCATAAGAGTGGTTCACAGCCCCTACTGGATGGTCAAGTAAGTGTAGAAAATTACAGATAAAGTAGAAGAAACTGGTCAACACAAGAGATCAATGTGTGAGAACTTAGGATCCTGTTAGGACATGATGTTTTAGAACTGAGATATTCAGCTTAGTTTCTCATTAATAATAGTTGGAGGATGGGTTGCTAGGCTCATGTTGTATTTGCAATGAGGCACACAGGTTTGGGAGTCAGTCTGGATCATGTTGAATATTTAAAGAGCAACATTTCACATAAAAATAAACTGTGGTTATATGATGATCTAGATAGTTTTGGATACAGCCGGATTCGGGAAAATTCTGGATTCTCAAGACAAAAGAAGAACTGGCATTGCTTAGATATTCTGTAGCTGCCACTATTGCAACATAGTCCATACTGTAATCTCAGTGGATATCAAACACTGTAACATAAGGCTGTTTTTCCCTGACATGGACTTTCTGGTTTAATGCCCAGCATGGAATCATAAATTCTGACTTGTAGAATCATTACTTAACAATTAATGGATCAATTAATGGATGTCTCTCTGGAGATCAACTAACAAACTACAATGACATCATTTAAGATGTTCATACAAACAGATTTTCAAGCAGTTGTGGGACCAATTTTCCCAAATTGGTATCCTTCCAGGGACCGTATTTTCCACAAACATGAATGATGTCAAGAAATTACCTAAAAACTCCTCATCTATATTCATCAGCCTAATTTATAACATGCAAAATGGACATCAGATTCAGAGCCCCAGGAGAAAGTGTCAAAGATTCTTCTACCTGGAGAAAAAAGGGTATCATGGATGCACAAGTATTATCTCCTTTGGCCACAGTAATAAAAGCAAATGAGAATATATGGGTGCCTATTTGGTGTACTCATCTGTATGGCACTTCACAATCCACATTGCCCAGGCTTAAGGCAGAAGAGATATGTTCACCTTGATTTTACTGTTCTTGCTACTGAACATTCCACTTCTTATGTCCAGTTTCATTCAACCCAGGTGTTTTTGGAGAATGAAGCACAATGAAGACAAGGATAGAAACCTGGGAAAAGGTTGTGTCTTCTCTTTAGGAAGTGTGCAAAAGCCTGTGGAGACAGAGTTTTTCAGCCGTATTCTGAATGCACAGTAAGTGCTCTTATATTTTCCTTGTAATTATCACCATGAATATTTCATGAGAGTTCTGAGGATGAGGAGCAGGACAATGCTATCAGTCTTCTGTCCTATTCTAACCAGCAAACCACAAAATAACACCAAATTCTTCTAGATACTCAATGCTTTTTTTTCACTTCAAATTGACCCAGAGAGTATTTTTTCAGTTATCCTCCCACTTATAATTCTGAAAGATAAGAAAGTATTCTACCTTCATCTTCCAAGTATATACCTCTTTATTACAGTTTGTATAGCACAGTAGCCAGTAATATTCTATTGAAAGCATCCCTATAAAATTTCAATGAGTTTTGTCCTCGTTATGTGTAAGCACATGACCACTAAGTCGGCTGATGATCCTTCAGCGAATGTCTAGCTCCTAGTTCATGTGCTGGGGCCACTAATGTTGGTTACATTCCTAAGTGTGGAGAGCTTTCACGTAGATATTCAGGAGCTATCTCAAATTTCCTGCATGTGGTTACCCCTCTACATTCTGAAGCTGTGCCTAGAATACATCTGTCCACTGTGAACTTCATATTTTCTTCCATACTTGACTTGTATACATATATAATCATTGGCTATTAAGTTTACAAAGTCCAGGTTTTTCACTCTCTTTTTAAAAAAGGAATGTCTGGACTCTAAATGGTATGCTTTTCATTCTTTAGAAAGTGCGGTTATTATTAATAGTGGTGACTAATTACATCCATTGCCACTTGCCTGGGTGACATTTGTGGCATGTGACACTTGGTGACAACTGACAGTACTGGTAGAGTAGTTATCTACTAATTCACTTTGCTTTTAAGAAGCTGATGTCTAATCACTTTAAATCTATGTTGTTTATGCTCTAACATATTTTGAAATTGACTCTTCTGTTTCTCTTTAAACAATTTTACTGAATATAGCTGCATATTATATCAATGTGGACATTATATACTATTTGATTTTTTGGAATGTAGATACTTGTTTTCAAATCCAGCACTTTAAATCACTAGATCACTCTGACTCCTCATGTAATTGTTGTTCTTAATGTTTAGTGTGCAGGACATAGTGTTTGAGTTGAAAAAGTTCCAGTCTCAAATTTCTTTTGTATGTTACAGACGTTTTTAAAGACATATTTCTTTCCTCCATGTTGATAAGAAATGTTATAAAAAGGCTTATTTTTAATACATAAAAATGTAACAGATGTACAATTTCAAAGTGGAAAACATAACAGTTAACTCAGAATGAATCATTCATAATGAAGGAATGTTTAATGTTTATCGTTCAGATTATTTTAAATAATTAAGAAGAGGCAGGAGTTATTATTCTTCTCAAAAACATAAACACAAAATTGTATTATGTCATTTCAACTGACTTGAAGCCCATTTTTATACCACAGAAACTCATAAACATTATACATACATTTTACATATTATATTCTTTTATTTTATAAACATGTCCTACTGGAGTGTAGCAATCTCTGTGTGATTTCCTGATGTTTCTAATTCTCAGTAGGATGGCAGTGTTGTGTTTGCATGCCTGGAAAAGTAATCAAGAGATATTTTCTAGAAGAAAAATTATGTTACTCAGATATATCCAGTGTAAATATATTAAATGCATGTGTACACATAAAATAGATGAAGGATCCTTGGGTGGTTTGGCATACCCTCATTCACTGCACTCAGGACCTAGAGGGAATGTTTTCCTGTACACGTGAGACAGGACTACTTTAGCAAATGTCATTCAAACCATGTTATCTGTTGCTCCATTATGCCTTAAATGAGCAATGCCTGTAAACACATACACAGATTCATGCAGACATACATAATTAACCGAATGTAACTAGTATTTGAATTTATTTGGAAATAATATTTTTAAAAGGAGTTTCTTCCTGGGATAGATAACCATTAGAGAAAGTGCAAGTAAGATGAGAATGGATATGAGGGATATATCAACTCTATTGCCCTTTAATTAAAATGAACTGTTAGTACAGGAAACAAATGTTGCCCCAGGAAGTCTATTGTACACTCATCAATCATTCCTCCACTTCCTTGGCTGATTCACTTTATTTCATATGAAAATACCAAACCTTATGGTTTTTGGTATTTTATATGTTCCTCAATAATTTCAAAATAAATATGTGATCACCTTACTGTCTGCACAAAGAATTTGGTCACTGATTTACTGTCTTAGTTAGGGCACAAAAACCAGGGAATAAAAATGTTTTTTTGTGGGGATATGTCCCTAACATATCTCATTTATGGGAGATGACCTCTCATAAATTTTAAAGGTTTTTCAAGCTTCCAGATTAATTTGTCATCTCAATCATATTGCACAGGTCATTTGTTTCAGTCTTTAGTTGTGGGAGCAGTGTCATCCAGTACAGGACTGTCTTTGAATTGACTACAAAATATGTCTGCAGGTCTTTGTCTAAAATAAACACTGTAACCTTTAACAGAATACATACTAAAAACCACAAGTTTGCTCTGGCCTTGGTTTTTACCATGGATCAAATGAACAAGAATCATGATATTTTACCAAATATCTCTTTACTATGAACAATTCCATCAGAGAGTTGTACCAGTGACTCAGAATTCAACAGTCTCATTCATATGTCTTTACAAGGTCATGATATTCTCCCTAGTTATATCTGTAAGGAAAAACCTGGGTGGGGAATGGTGCATACACGATTAAATTTGACAACATCCATGACACTTCAGACAGTCATGGACATTTATACATCTCAGCAGGTGAGATTTTTTGGGAGTGGAAATCCATGATATCAGGTCTCCATTGGTGCCATTCCCAGTTGCTAAGAGCAGTGTAAGGAGACTGGAGGTACTGGTCTTACCTCAGACTCTGTAGTTCAAGGGCACTCTTCAGAGACATAATAGGCCTCCATATTTCCTTGTTTGAAATAGAGATGATAGAGGAAGTAATAGCTAATGGTGTTTTCTAGAATTCCTTAAAGAAAAAATGTGTTTAGAAATTCTTAGGAATGCATTTTACTTCATACTGTTTCCTGTGTTCTAGTTCCTTCCTCTTATTTATGGAGCTTTCCATCCTGCCTTGAATGATCATGAACAATTTCCTTATCTATATCAGTTGGCCACAAAGGACACATCTCTTGCCTTTGCCCTGATGTCCTTCATGATTTATTTCAGTTGGAACTGGGTTGTGCTCGCCTTCTCAGACAATGATCAAGGTATCCAGTTTCTCTCATATTTGAGAAGAGAGATGGAAACATATACAGTGTGCTTGGCTTTTGTGTACATGATCCCAGTCAACATGTCAAGAGCTGAAATATATTACAAAGAAAACCTGACACCATCCACAAATGTTGTTGTCATTTATGGTAGCACAGCCAGTACTCTAGCTATGAGCTTTAGAGTATGGGAATCTCTAGGCGTACAGAGAATATGGGTCACCACCTCAGAGTGGGATGTCACTAGTAATATGAGAGACTTCACATTTGACAAATTCCATGGGACTCTTTATTTTGAACACCACCATGCTGAGATTTCTGGATTCAAAAATTTTGCCCAGATATTGAACCCTCTCAAATACTCAGATTAATTTCTTGCAAACATGGAATGGATGGACTTTCACTGTGAAGTTTCAGCATCAAATTGTAAGACACTAAAGAGCTGCTTATCCAATGCCTCATTGGATTGGCTAATGGTAAAGACTTTTGACATGTTCTTTAATGATGTCAGTTATGACATATACAATGCTGTATATGCCGTGACCCACGCTTTCCATGAATTTTTTTTCAACAGGTAGATAATCAGCCCATGGACAGTGGGAAAAGACAAAATTTTGGCTGCTCAAAGGTATTATTTCTCTTATTAGAACACGTTTGTTGTTACAAATGCCATAGTTTAAGAGTCACTTAGGTGCCCAAACTAAGTAGACTAGGAAAAATTTTCCAAGCTAGTAAGATTTCTGAACACTTTTTTTCCATTAATGAATTTGATCTAGATATTGGTATGAATCTCAAATGCTTAGAAAGGGGAGTACAATTCATAATTTGTAATTAAAGATCAGTCATTTTGTTTACAGTGTACTAGAATTATCATCACACCTATTCTAAAACTGAAAACATAATCAGTCCTTCCTCATGAATGCTCTCAATAATGAGATGAGCCCTTGTTCATTAATTGTCAAATATGTTTTAATCAATATATGGGACTGTTTTTGCAACAGCTCTGAAATGCTGATATCATCACTGTAGGGTAGGAGAGTTTACTTGTTGCTCTGAGATTGTTTACATGGGAAGTAGTGCAGGGATTCAGTTCATTACATACATGTGTATTCATATGTGCAAATGTATATTTCTTCATGTGTATAAGTTTCTGTATTTCTGTATATGTTTTTTATATCTATATTAGTGTTTGTGTGTGAGTGTGTGTTTCTATATGACTATCATTCTATAGCAATTCACATAAACTTGTCTCTGTGTTAATGTCTTTCTGCATGGGTGATTTTCTCCATGTGTACTTTCCCTGTGGGTAATTATTAGTGCATGAGTCTACATGTTCCTGTATATGTGTGTGTGTGTGGTGTGTTTCTGAGTATGTTTTTCTATGTATATATTTGCTTTGCTGTGACTGTCTGTATTATGTATGTATGTTTTTGGATGTGAGCATAATCTTTTCTGTATGTCAATGTCTTTCTATGTGGCTGCTTTTTCTATGTCTCTCTCTCTCTCTCTGTGTGTTGTGTCTAGTCACATATGTGTGTGTAAACATGTGTGTGTGTTTATGTGTGTATATTGTGTATGAGGTGAGTCTCTCTGTATGGAGATACATCTGCATGAGTACATATTGTAAAGCTGTGTTTGGTGCCTGAATTCATATCTCTGTCACTTTTTGATACTCTCCTCTGAGAGAATCAAAATATTAGGAAAATTATGATGATCTGTATATTCTTTTTTTAATGATTATTTATGAAATAAATGTTGAAATAAAAAGTTATCTCCAATGGATACCTTCAATTAATTTGCCATTAACATGAGACCAGAATGCATTTCTGACTTCAAGGAAGGGCATATACTCTATAGTATGTTGTCTGTCTTTCAGCTGAACTTCCTTTTGAGGAATAGCCACTTCACTAATCCTGTTGGAGACACAGTGAATATGAACCAGAGAGAAAAACTGCAGGAAGAATATGACATTTTCTACATTTGGAATTTCCCACAGGGTCTTGGAATTAAAGTGAAGATAGGAAAAGTTAGTCCATATTTTCCACATGATCAACAGCTCCTCTTATCTGAAGACATGATGGAATGGACCACAAGAAGTAGACAGGTGGGTTTGTTCTAATTATGCCAACTTTAATTACATTGTAATAAAAACTGTCATGTGGATCCATCCCTACGTCCTTGTGACTTTTGAAATGAAATAGATTGTCATGTGAGGAAGCAATTTCTAGCCTCCTATATTATGTTTTTTTTCATTTTTGATTAGACATTTAGTAATTCATTGAGGATTCAGACATTCATACAGTGTATTTTTTATCTTCTCAGAACTTGTTTCTGCCTATTAATATGAATATAAAACTGTTTAAGAAAGCTTTTTGATATCATTTCCAGTGTAGTGAGCAATATTCTCTTAGTCCAATTTTTACGACTACACAATGATTTACTCTCTAAAACTGAACATTTTGAACAGATACTTAAAAGATCAGGTTCATTGTGAGCATGGAGTAAAGTCAACATATGCATGTTATTTAATGGAATTTATTTTAATTAATATAATAATCTAAATTTCATAATTGTTTAGCCTTTATACAAACAAGTCTGTAGGGGGTTAGATAAATTAGATTTAGAAAATATATAGGGGTTTCTGATACTGTCTCTTAATTCGGGGCATGAAGAGCATCATCAGCATGTGGACTAAAGTATGTAAACAAACAGGAGACTTAATAGACTGAAAAACAAGGTTGAAGTCAGGAAAAACAGGAAATACTCAATAGACTGAAAAACAAGGTTGAAGTCAGGAAAACAGGAAAGACTTAATGGACTTGAAGAAACAAAGTATCTGGTCTGACATTGATTTCAGTTGCTAAGTGGGTGGAGCCCAAATTAAGCTGAAACAGAGTTCCTCCTATTTAAGGACAGTGCATGGAGCCCAGAAAAAGAAGAGGCCCCTGATGCTAGAGAGCTCCAAGAGTCCTGCTGAAAAGAGTGCTGGCCATCATTTGATGGCCAGATTTCCCTGAAGCAGAAAGAAGCTGGTGAGCAAAGAAAGCCTGAGCAAGACACCAAAAGGCCAAGGACTAAATCCTGAGGCTCAGCTTTTGCCTAGAGGGGTTTGATCTGTCCGAACAGTGGCCTAAAGGAAACTGTGCCTGGCTTTAAGGACTGAGGCAGAGCAGCTGAGTTCCTGATTCAAAAGAAGTAAGTTGGCCTGCAGACGGCTGGGGTCTCCCACAGAGAAGAAAGCATGAAGCCTTATTTAAGGTGAGACTGCAATAACCAACTTACCATGATGAACCTGCATCTGAGAGATCCAGAAAAAGGACTGCTAAGTGCGTTAAAGAATCTACAACAAAGACTGTGTTCCTGGCGACTGAGGACCTGCCCCAGAGACTGTATCATTCTAAAAGGTTAGAAAAATAATTATCAATAGGTTTAGAGGATAGGTTAAAGGGGTTGTAGGAATTTATAGGATTAATAGTTAAGAAATTGTTGGTGTTTGTTATAAGTAAATTTAGTAATAAATAAATAAGTGTTAAATAATAATTTAAAAGTTAGGTTACACAAGTCCTAACTTTCTAGGACCTCTATGAATACTTCCATATTTTCATGACATATTTAGATACTCAATGAAGTATTGACTGTTTTTATTTTCTTTCTTTTATGTGGGTATGGGTGTTTTATCTGCATGTATGTCTATGCAATACCTGATTGTGTGGTGTGTATGAATGGATGAAGAGTGAGTCAGATCTCTGGAAACTTGTCAGGGCTTCATGCCACTCAGTGATTGCTGGAAATCACACTTGTGTTGTCTTCATGAGTATAATTTTTTCATGAAATATGAGCCATTTCTACAGCACTGAATCATACCTTCTAAAAGATATTACTCATGAATGGAAACTTTCTTGAACTGCAGAGATCATTCAGATAAACCAATGTGTGTGTGCAGATTCTGTCTCTGTATGGGGAGTAATTGCTAGTAATAAAATCTTGAATTACTAGAATTCTGTGCTGAAACCATCTGGCCCTGGGCTTTTTTTTTTTTTTTTTTTTTTTTTTTTTTTGGTTGGAAGACTTTTACTGACTGCTTCTATGTACCTATGGATTCTAGTTCTGTTTAATTTGTTAAGCTGATTTTCATTTATCTTTGGTAGGTGGAATCTATCAAGAAAATTGTCTATTTTGCTTAGATTTGCAAACTTTATGCAGTACAGGTTTTTTAAGTAAGACTTAAAGATTCTTTGGATTTCCTCAATATCTGTTGTTAGTTCTCCCTTTTCATTTCTGGTTTTGTTGATTTGAATATTTTTCCTCAGCTGTTTAGTTAGTTTGGCTAAAAGTTTGCCTATTTTGTTGATTTTCTCAAAGAACCAACTCTTGGTTTCCTCTATTTTTTGTATTGCTTTGTGTTCCTAAGTTGTTGATTTCAGCTCCAAGTTTGAAGATTTCCTGTCATCTGCTCCTCTTGAGAGTGTTTACTTCTTTTTCCTAATTCTTCCAGTTTTCTGTTAAGTTGATAATATGAGCTGTCACAATTTTCTTTTTGAAGGCATTTAGTGCTATGAACTTTCCTCATAGTACAGTTTTTTTGTGTCCCATAATTTTGAGTATCTTGTGCCCTCATTTCCGTTGAATATTAGGAAGCCTTTGATTTCTTTCTTTATTTTTTCACTGATCCAGTAGTCATTGAGGAGAGAATTTTTCAGTTTCCATGAAAGTGTAGTATTTTTGTTATTTCTGTTATTGTTGAATTCCAACTTTAATCCATAGTGGTCTACCAGACCTTCAACGAAGAGCTGATACCAATAGTCTTAAAAGTCTTCCACAATTAGAAACACAAGGAACAAGGAACACTGCCAAACTCATTCTATGAGGCCACAGTCACCCTGATCCCTAAACCACACAAAGATCCAATAAAGAAAGAAAATTTCAGACCAGTTTTCCTCAGGAACATAGATATGATAATACTTAATAAAATACTGGCACACTGAATACAAGAATACATCAAAAGTATCATGCACCATGATCAAGTAAGATTCATCCCAGGAATGCAGGGGTGGTTTAACATATGAAAATCCCTTAATGTAAACTACCATATAAACAAGCTGAAAGAAAAAAAAAAAAACACATGATCATCTCAATAGATGCTGAAAAAGCATTTGACAAAATCCAACACCCATTCATGTTAAAAGTCTTGGAGAGATCTGGAATACAAGGACCATACCTAGAAAGTATAAAGACGATATACAGCAACTCGGTAGCCAACATCAAATTAAATGGATAGAAATTTAAGGCATTTCTCCTCAAATCAGGTGGAAGACATGGATGCCTGCTCTCTCCATATGTCTTCAAAACAACAATTGAAGTTTTAGCTAAAGCAATAGGACAACTAAGGGAGATTAAGCAGATACAAATTGGAAAGGAAGAAGTCAAAGAATCGCTATTTGCATATGGTATGATAGTATACATAAGTGCCCCATACCATAGGGGATATGATTAAAGATCAAATTTACAATCCATCAGCACAACACAAAGAAGGGCAAGATAAAGGCATCAACAGAATACCCATTATACTGTACCTCTAAATTTTTAAAATATGTGCCATATGTGGACACCCAGTAATTAGAATCATTTAAGTCTGAAATACTCAACATTTAAAGTGAACCAGTCCTTGACATTTATTACTTTAAAATTGTTTTATAACAAATAGAGGAAATGAAAGCTGTAGGAGTGAACCTCCTGTCATACAAAGTCCCCATCTGGATAACAGCAGATCCCACCAGAGACACACTTCCTTCTACTTAATTAATTAGCTAATTAAGCAATTTACTTTACATCCAGACATAAGTTTTGCCTTTGTCCTCTTCTGTCATAATTTCCCTCTATTCTCCCTTCTCTCCCCTCACTAAAGGTCAGGACTCCCATGGAAATCAACCTGCTTTGGCGTATCTAGTTGCAGTATGAGTAGTCATATCTGCATTTTCCCCTATTTGAGCTAGTCAATGCAGCCCAGTAGGGGGAATGGTACCAAAGGCAGACAACACTGTGCCAACTCTTAGCACTCCCACAGAAGACTAGGCTGCACAACTGGCACATATTTTCAGAGGGCCCAGGACACTCCCATACATTCTTTCTGACTGGTACTTCAGTATCTTTGAGGTCCTATGTGACTAAGTTAGTTGATTCTGTAGTTTTCCTTTGGTGGCCTTGACCCATCTGGCTCCTGCAACCCTTCCTTCACCTCTTTGCAAGGATTTCCCATGTTCTGCTGAATATTTCAGTGTGGGTCTCTGCATCTGTTTTCATCAGCTACAGGTGAAGCCTTACTGATGATGGTTATGCTAGGAACCTGTCTGAAAGTATAGCAGAATATCATTACCAGTGTAAGTGTTGGGCACCCTCTCACAGCATGGGTCTCAAGCTGGACCAGTCATTCTTTAACCAGTCCCTTAATTTCTGCTCCATCTGTGCTATGGGACATCATGTAGGGAAGAAAATTTACAGGTCAAAGGTTTTGTGGTTGAGATGTTGTGATGATCCTCTGGTTGGAAGAATTGTCTGCTTACAGGAGATGACTAGTTCAATATCCATATCCCCTTTGTTAGGAGTCTTAGCTAGGATCACCTTCATACATTCCTAGGAGTTTCCTTTGACTTTGGTTTCTAGCTTATCCCAGTGGTGACCCTCATTCTTGTTGCCCTCACAGTATTCTCTTCCTCTGACTTCCCTCCAATGTATCCCTCCTGTTGTCATCCTCAAGCCCACCCTATCTAGTTGCCCCTCCCCATTTAAAAAATGTATCTGTTTTATTTCCTGTTCCAGGCAACAGTCATGTGTCCTATCTATACCTTGTGACCTCCTTGTTACTTAGCTTCTTTGGGTCTATGGATTTTAGCATGACATTGACATTCTTAAAAGTGGAGAATAATAGTGATGTATTTCAAATATTTAGATACATGCCTGACAAACCCAGTTACTATACCCAGTAAATGAATCCATCGTAATAGGAGACAGAACAATATTCATGAAGAACACAATTATAATAACTCAAAACCTCTCAGCAAGTACTATGATAAACACTAAAAGAATTCACAGGTCAAAGTAACATATAGTCAGAACTGGAAATGTTGAGGAAATGTCCTTGTTATTTCATGAGAGATGCTTGGGAATTTGCCAAGGAATGGTATAGCTAGATCTTGAGGTAGAACTATTTCCAATATTCTTAGAAAAATAAATATTAGAAAAGTATAAAATCTTGGAATTACAACAAATAGACAATAATTAACAATTAACCATTCCTCAGCTTGAGGTATATCTGGATTGTTTTCAGTTTCTGGCTATTACAAATAAAGTTTCTATGAACATAGTTGAGGAAATGTCCTTGTAATTTCATGAGAGATACTTGGGTATTTGCCAAGGAATGGTATAGCTGGATCCTGAGGTAGAACGATTTCCAATCTTAGAAAAACAAATATTAGAAGAGTATAAAATATAAAAGTATAAAATATAAAATAAAAAGTACAACAAATGGACAATAATTAACAATTAATTTTTAGTATTACTGACTGGTGTTGGTCACATTCTCTAATCAAAATACAAAAACAATGAGATTGTTTTTTTTTTTTACTTTTTATTGCTTATTTTACAACCAATTACCATTCACCCCCCTCCTCCTAATCCCACCCTCCTAACCAATACCTTGCAAACTTCACGCAAACCCAGTACCAATGCACTCTTGATGGTCAATTAGCTTCAGAACAAAGATCTTCCTCTTCCACTGAAGCAAGATAATACCACTTTGGTAAGAAAATGGCATGCGAAGGGAGGCAATCATATCCAAGTAAGAGATAGTTCCCACTCAGTTGTAATAAAATCTACCTAGAGACCTCGCAGCCCATCAGTTTCATATGTGTAGTGGATCTAGGACCAGTCTATGCATGTTCTTTGGTTGACAATTCAGTCTATATGAGCCACTCCTCTGTACCAATTAATTGTCTATGTGGGACTTTTTGTGGTTTCCTTGATCCCACCAGCTCCCTCAAACCTTCCCCTAACTAACTCTTCATCAAGACTCCCCGAGTTTTTCCTAATGTTAGGCTCTGGGTCTCTGCATCTGTTTCCATTATCTGATGGATAAAGCGTCTTGAATGGCAGTAATGTTGAGTTTCTGTCCAGAATCTTCTCTCCATTCACTTCTGATGTCTATTTTACTTCCCCTACTTAGAGGAACACAAACATCATCCCCTGTGCTCTCCTTGTTTCTTAGTTCCTTTGGGTCCATGGATTGTAGGATGATTATCTGGTACTTAATGGCTAATATCCTATTATTAGTGATTACATACCATGTGTGTATTTCTGGGACTGTGATACATCACTTAGGATGATCTTTTCTGGTTTCATCCATTGCCTATAAATTGCATGATATCCTTGTTTCTGATAACAGAATATTTCTCCATTGTGTAGATATACCACAATTTCTTAATCCATTCCTCAGGTTGAGGGATGTCTGGATTGTTTTCAGTTTCTGGCTATTACAAATAAAGTTTCTATGAACATAGTTGAGGAAATGTCCTTGTAATTTCATGAGAGATACTTGGGTATTTGCCAAGGAATGGTATAGCGGGATCTTGAGGTAGAACTATTTCCAATCTTCTTAGAATGTATCACATTGATTATCAAAGTTGGTGCACAAATTTGCACTTCCATCAACAGTGTAGGAGTGTTCCCATTTCTCCACATCCTCACTTACATGTGCAGTAACTTGAGTTTTGGATCTTAGCCATTCTGATGGGTATAAAATGACATCTCAGAGTCCTTTTCATTTGCATTTCCCTGATGACTAAGGATGTTGAACATATCTTTAAGTGCTTCTCAGCTGTTAAAGTTTCCTCTGTAGTGAATTCTTGGTTTAGCTCTGTACCCCTTTTTCACCGGATTATTTGTTTTGCTGGTACTTAATTTCTTGAGTTGTTTATATATGTTGGTATTATCCCACTGTCAGATGTGGGCTGAGTTAAAATCCTTTCCCAATCTCTAGCCTGATGTCTTGTTCTAACAACAGTGTCTTTGGCATTACAAAAGAATTTCAGTTTCATAAGATTCCTTTTATTAATTGTTGATTTATTGCCAGAGCAATTGGTACTCTATTCAGGAAGTTGTCTCCTGTGCCAATCAGTTCAAGGCTTTTTCCCACTTTCTCTTATTTGGATTTAGTGTATCTGGTTTTATGTTGAGGCCTTTTCAGCTTGGATTTTACTTTTGTGCAGGGTGATAAATGTGGATCTAACATAATTCTTCTACATGTTCACATTCAGTTACACCAGCGCCATTTTTTGAAGATGCTGTTTCCCTTGTATACTTTTGGTTTCTTGGTCAAAAATCAATTTTCTGTAGTTTTTTGGGGGGTTTATTTCTTTGTATACATTCAATTCCATTGTTCAAATTGTGTGTTGTTATACCAATACCATGTGGTTTTTATTACTATTGTTTTGCAGTACAGTTAGAAATCAGAGATGGTGATGCCCCCAGAGGTTCTCTTTTTCCTACAGGATTGTTTTTGCTATCCTTTTTTTTTTTAATTTTTATATGTAATGTTGAGAATTGTTCTTTCAAGATCTCTAAAGAATTGTGTTGGGATTATGATGAGAATTGCATTGAATCTGTAGATTGCCTTTGGTAAAAGTGCCATTTTTATCATGTTAATTCTACCAGTCCATGAGCAAGAGAGAACTTTCCATCTTCTAATATCTTCTTCAATTCTTCCTTCAGGGACTTGAAGTTCTTGTCAAAAAATTCTTTCCCATGCTTGTTTACTGTTACACCAAGATATTTTATACTGTTTTTGGCCATTGTGAAGGGAGTTGTTTCCCTAATTTCTTTCTTGGCCCACTTATCATTTATATAAAGGAAGGCTACTGATTTTTTCGAGATAATTTTGTATCCAGCCACTTTGCTGAAGTTTTTTATTAGCTGTAGAAGTTCTGTGGTAGAATTTTGTGGTCATCTATGCATGCTATCATATCATTTGCAAATAGGGATAATTTGACTTCTTATTTTCCAATTTGTAACCCCTTGATATCCTTTAAATGTCTTATTGGTCTAGGTAGAATTTCAACTAATACAAAGAAGAGGTATGGAGAGAGTGGACAGCTTCCTATTGTCTGTGGTTTTACTGGAATAGCTTCAGTTTCTCTCCATTTATTTGATGTTGGCTATCAGTTTGCTGTATATTTTATTTATTATGTTTAGGTAAGGGCCTTTTATACCTGAACTCTCCAAGACTTTTCTCATGAACAGGTGTTGGATTCTGCCCAAGGATTTTCCACCTATAATGAGATGATCATGTAGGGATTTTTTGTTTCAGTTTGTTTGTATGGTGGATTAAATTGATGGATTTTTGTACATTGAACATCCCAACATCACTGAAATGAAGCGAACTTGATCATTATAGATGACATTTTTGATGTGTTCTTAGATTTGTTTGCAAGTATTTTATTGAGTATTTTTGCATCAATGTTCATTAGTGAGATTGGTCTAAAATTCTCTTTCTTGGCTGAGTCTTTGTATGGTTTATGCATCAATGTGATTGTGGCTTCACAGAGTTTGCCAGTCTTCTTTCTCTTTCTATTTTGTGGAATAGTTTGTGGAATACTGGTATTAACGACTCTGAATATCTGGAAGAATTTTGTGTGAAAATCATCTTACCCTGGGAATTTCTTGGCTGGGAAACTTTTGACAATTGTTTCTATTTTTTTAAGGGTTATGAGGCATAAATTTGTTTATCTGATCCTGATTTTTTTTAGATAGATGATGCATTTTTATTTATTTGTGTCTCTTTACATGTCTCCTTAATTTTTTAAAATATTTATTTATTACCTCAGGTTACATCTCCTTTGGAGTGTCCTATTTCCAAACCTTCCAGTCCTGCCCTCCCAACCTCTACCCACTATCCCTTCCACCCACTACTCTGGAGTGGGGTGTCCCTACAAAACATTCCCCTGCCCCAGATCAGCAGATATATGAGGGTCAAAAGCCTCCTCATACACTGGGGACATGGAAGGCAGCACCACTAGGCAAAAGTGTCTCATTGACAGGAAACAAAGTCTATGTTCATGTTCCCTTTGGTGCCTTGGTTGTAGTATAGTTGTCCTATACTATATGGCTAAAGTCTGATTATATGTAAATAGATGCCATGTGCTTCCTTCTGATTCTGGGTTAGCTCACTCAGTATGAGCTTCTCTAGTTCTATCCATTTGCCCGCAAATTTCATGATTTCGTTGTTTCTGATAGCTGAGTAGTATTTCATTGTGTAGATGTACCACATTTTTTAAATCCATTCCTTGGTTGAGGGTCATTTGGGTTGTTTCCAGGTTCTAGCTATTGCAAATAAGGCTGCTAATAACAGAGATGAGGAAACTTCCTTGTGATTTGGTTAGGAATCACTTGGATGTATACCCAGAAGTGGTATGTCTGGGTCTTCAGGTAGAGCTATTTCAATTTTTCTGAGATATCTCCAGATTGATTTCCATAGTGGTTGTACAAGCATGCATTTCCACCAGCAATGGATGAGTGTTCCTCTTTCTCCACAACCTCACCAGCATGTGCTGTCATTTGATCTTTTGATCTCAGTCATTCTGACAGGTGTGAGATGGAATCTCAGAGTCATCTTGAGTTGCATTTTTCTGACGATTACGGATGCTGAGTATTTCTTCAAGTATCTCTCAGCAATTAGGGATTCCTCCTTTGTGAATTCTCTGTTTAGCTCTGTTCCACATTTTTTGATTGGATTATTTGGTTTCTTGGCATGTAATTTCTTGAGCTCTTTGTAAATTTTGGATATTAGCCCTCTGTCAGATGTGAGGTTGGTGTAGATATTTTCCCAATCTGTAGGTTGCCATTTTGTTCTTATGACAGTGTCCTTTGCCTTACAGAAGCTTTTCAGTTTCATGAGGTCCCATTTATTGATTGTTGGTCTTAGAATCTGAGCTGTTGGTGTTCTGTTCAGGAAGTTGTCACCTGTGCTGATGAGTTCAAGGGTTTTCACTACTTTCTCTTTTAATAGATTTAGTGTATCTGGCCTGATGTTAAGGTCTTTGATCCACTTGGACATAAGTTTTGTACAAGCTGATAAATATGGGTCTAATTTCATTCTTTTACATGTCGACATCCAGTTGGATTAGCACAATTTGTTGAAGATGCTGTCCTTTTTCCATTGTACAGTTTTGGCTTCTTTGTCAATAATTAAGTGAACCTATGTTTTTTTTTTGGTTCATTTCTGGATCTTCGATTTGTTTACATTGATTCACTGGTCTGTTTCTATACAAGTAACATACTGTTTTTGTTACTATTGCTCTTTAGTACACCTTGAAATCTGGGATGGTGATACCTCTAGATGCTTATTTTTTTATTGTACTGGATTGATTTAGTTATTATGGGTTTTTTTGTTACTCCATATGAAGTTGACAATTGCCTTTTTCAGGTCTATAAACATTGTGGTGGTATTTTGATAGGAATTTCATTGTATCTGTATATTGCTTTTGACAGGATGGCCATTTTTATTATATTGATCCTACCTATGCATGAGCATGCGAGATCTTTCCATCTTCTGATGACCTCTTCAATTTCTTTCTTCAAAGACTTGAATTTCTTGTCATACAGGTCTTCACTTGCTTGGTTAGAGTTACCTCCAGGGGTTTTATATTGTTTGTGGCTATTGTGAAGGGTATTGTTTCTCTAATTTCTCTCTCAGCCCATTTAGTTTTTGTATAAAGAAGGGATTCTGATTTTTTGAATTAATTTTTTACTCAGACACCTTGATGAAGGTTTTTTTCAGCTGTAAGAGTTCTCTGGTTGAATTTTTGGGGTCGCTTAGTTATAATATCATATTGTCTGCAAATAGGGATAATTTTACTTCTTCATTTCCAATTTGTATCCCCTTGATCTCCTTTAGCTCTCTTATTGCTCTAGCAAGAACTTCAAGTACTATGTTGAAGAGATATGGCAAAAGTGAACATCCTTGCCTTGTCCATGAGTTAAAGGAAATGCTTCAAGTTTCTCTCCAATTTGATGTTGGCTGTAGGCTTGCTACATATTGCCTTTATTATTTCTATGTATAGTCCTTTTATGACTGTTCTCTCCGGGACTTTTAACATGAAAGGGTGTTGGATTTTCTCAAATACTTTTTCACCATCTACCAAGATGATCATGTGGTTTTTTTTTTCTTTCAGCTTATTTATATGGTGAATTACGTTGGTGGATTTTCGTACGTTGAACCATCCTTTCATTTCTGGGATGAAGCCTACCTGATCATGGTGTATGATACTTTGATGTGTTCTGTGATTTGGTTTACCAGTATTTTATTAAGTATTTTTGCATCTATGTTCATGAAGGAAATTGGTCTAAAGTTCTCTTTCTTGGTTGGGTTTTTGTGTGGTTAGGTTAGGGTGACTGTGGCCTCATAAAATGTGTCTGCCAGTGTTCCTTCTGATGCTATTTTGTGGAAGATTTTGAAGAGTATTGGTATTAGCTCTTATATGAAGGTCTTATAGAAGTTTGTGCTGAAACCATCTGGTCCTGAGCTTTTATTGGTTGTGAGATTTTTAATGACTGTTTCTATTTCCTTAGGGATTATAGGGATGTTTGATCTGTTAATATGATCTTGATTTAACTTTGGTAGGTGGAATCTATCATGAAAATTGTCATTTCCATTAGGTTTTCAAATTTGGTGAAGTACAGATTTTTAAAGTAGGACCTAAAGATTCTCTGGATTTCCTCAATGTCTCTTGTTACTTTTCCCTTTTCATTTCTGATATTTTGATTTGTTTTTTTTCCTCTGCCTTTAAGTTAATTTGGCTATGAGTTTGTTTATTTTGTCTCAAAGAAACATCTCTTGGTTTCATTCATTCTTTGTATTGTTCTTTTTGTTTCTAAATTGTTGATTTCAGCCCCGAGTTTGATGATTTCCTGCCTTCTGCTCCTCTTGGTAGTGTTTGATTCTTTTTTCCAGTTCTTCCAGTTCAGCTGTTAATTCGCCAATATGAGCTGTCACAATTTTCTTTTTTTTTTTTTTTTTTTTTTTGGTTTTTCGAGACAAGGTTTCTCTGTGTAGCCCTGGCTGTCCTGGACTCACTTTATAGACCAGGCTGGCCTCGAACTCACAAAGATCCACCTGCCTCTGCCTCCCAAGTGCTGGGATTAAAGGCGTGCGCCACCACCGCCCGGCTACAATTTTCTTTTTGAAGGCACTTAGTACTATAAACTTTCCTGGTGGCATTGCTTTCACTGTCTTTGGGTATGTTTTGCCTTCGTTTTTATTGGATTTTAAGAAGTCTTCGAATCCTTCTTTATTTCTTCCCTGAACCAGTAGTCATCCAGTAAAGAGTTGTTCAGTTTCCATGAGTGTGCAGGTTTTCTGTTATTTCTTCTGATGTTGAAGTCCAGCTTTAATCCATGGTGGTCTAAGATACAAGGGGTTATTTCAATATTCTTGCATTTGTTGAGGCATTCTTTGTGACCCACTATATGGTCGATTTTGGAAAAGGTCCCATGCAGTGCTCAGAAGAAGGTATATTCTTTGTGCTTTTGAGTGAAACGTTCTGAAGAGATCTGTTAGGTCCACTTGGTTCATGACCTCTGTTAGAATCATTATTTTCTGCTTGGTTTCTCTCTTCATGACCTGTCCATTATTGTGAGTGGGGTGTTGAAGTTTCCCACTACTAATATGTGGGGATAGAGTGTGGTTTAAGCTTTAGAAGAGTTTCTTTTACAAGTGTAGTTGTCATATTATTTGGGGCATAGATATTAAATATTGAGATGTGATCTTGATGAATATTTCCTTTAATGAGTATGTAGTGCCCTTCTCTATCTTTTTTGATTGTTTCAGTTTAAAGTATATTTTATTTGATATTAAGATGGCTACTCTAGCTTGCTTCCTGCATCCATTTGCTTGGAAAACCTTTTCCCCATCCCGTACTCTGAGGTAGTGTCTATCTTTGTTGGTGAAATGTGTTTCTCATATGCAGCAAAATGAATGGTCCTGTTTACATATCCATTCTGTAAGCCTCTGTATATTTACTGGGGAGTTGATTCCGTTGATTTTGTTGGATATTAATGACCAAAGGTTGTTATTTCCTATTATGTCAGTGTAGGTGGTGGTTGTGTATTTGTTTGGGTTTAGCTGCAATGGAGTTTTCTGCTTCCTCTGTTTTCTTGGGTGTATTTAGCTTCTTTGGGTTGGGATTTTCCTTCTAAAATCTTCTGTAGGGCAGATACTGTTTAAATTTGATTTTGTCATGTAATATCTTGTTTTCTTCATCTATCTTGATAGAAGTCTCCCTGGGCACCTATGTTCTCTCAGGGATTGTAGGACTTCTGCCCAGGCCCTTTTGGCTTTCAAAGTTTCTGAGAAGTCAGGTGTAATTCTGATGGGTCTGCCAGTGTATGTTTTTTGACCTTTTTTCTCTTACAGCTTTTAATATTCTTTGTTCTGTATATTTGGAGTTTAAATAATTATGTGGCGATAGGAGTTTGTTTTCTGATCCAATGTCTTTGGTGTTCTGCATGCCACTTGGAACTTTATTGGCATCTCTCTCATTAGGTTTGGGGAGTTTTATTCTATGTTTTTGTTGATATTTCCTGGACCATGGAGTCAGGTGTCTTCTCTTTACTCTATGCCTATAATTCTTAGGTTCTGTCTTTTCACTGAGTCCTTGATTTCTTGGATGTTATTGGTGAGAACTTTTTCAGATTTCTCATTTTCTTTGGTTGTCGTACTTACTGATTTCTTCCATCAAATCTTCCATGCCTGAGATCCTGTCTTCCATCTCTTGAATCCTTTTGATACTCATGTCTGTAGTTTCTGTTCTTTTCCCTTGATTCTTCACTTTCACTCTTATCTGTTTGTGTTTTCATTATTGCTTCTACTTCCAATTTCAAGTCTTGAAACATTTTATTCATTTTATATGTTTCCTTTTCCAATTTGCTTGTCTTTGTCAGCAAATCTTTCAAATCTTTGGAATCTTCCATTGCCTTGTCTCTTTCCTATTCCTGTTCGACTGTTGTGGTTTGGAGGTCTCTAATGGTGTTCTCCAATGTGTTTATTTGTGAAATTGAGGTTTCTTTGTATTATTTCAGTATTTCAATTTCTTCTTGAAAGGGCTCCATCATTTCCTAAATATAAATTTGTCATCATTTTCATGTGTTTCAGCTGTGGTGGCATGTTCAGGGCTTACTGTGTTAACCTTGCTGAATTTTCTTGGAGTCATATTTTCTGATTTATGACAGTTTTGTTCCGTCGCTGACATTTAGTCATCTGGTTGCCCTAAGCTTATTGTTCCTGATGTCTTCTGGACTGTTTCTGTGGCACTGCCGGTCCTCTTTAGGGTGTTGCAGTAACAGTGTGAACAATGGGTGCTCAGGTAACCTGTAGCCCTTTACTCTGGTTCCATAAGGTGCTGAAAAGAAGAAATGTTCTTTTGTGTTGAGATGAAATGTTCTGTAGATAACTGTTGGGTCCATTGGATTCATAATGTCTTTCTGCAAGTTGGTGCTACCTCCCAAAACCCTGCAGTAATCAGACCTGTGGGAGACTGTACTGGAGCAAGAAGAGCAGTCCTCTGCCCTGTCTGAGCGCAATGTTCTTCCAAGTGATTGTATATCCAGTAGAGATGCCTTTCTGTCCAATACCTTTCTGGGTAAGCTTGTGCCAGATATGCTTGTGCCTCTCTGCCAGCTGAAGCATGGGTTTTGTCCACTTCTGTAGCTGGGTCCACTCTGGCCTCTGCCCTGGGTCCCGGACCTGTGTCCCATGCCAGTGGCCTCTGTTCTGTACTCCGGACATCTGATCCATGAAGCAGGTCTCCGCTTTGTTCTGGAGTCTGTGTCTCACCACTAACCTCTACTTTGGAACCGAGACTCTGCTCCTATACGCTGACCTCTGCTTTGGGCCCCAAACCTGTCCACTTACTGATTTTTTTGAGTGGCTCTTGCCCACTACAGAGGCTCACTTTTCAGCATGGGTTCTGCACTGCGCCATGCCATGCTACAAGCTCCCCGCTTCTTGGGTTCTTGCCCCATGGCTCCTTGTGGTCTGGGTTCAGCTCAGCACTGCCTGTGTCCCTCCACTATTCTCTCCACTGAATCAGAGTGTCTGAGGGTCCCACCCCACACTGAATGAGAGTGTCTGAGGGCCAAATCTGCAGCTCAAAATGTTGTGTCCCTGCTGACTGACTGTCACCATCTTTGATCCTTCTCTGATCCTGATTTATCCTTGACACATGGAATGTATCAAGAAAATCATTTATTTCTTTTAGATTTTCCATTTTTGTGAAGTACAGGCTTTTGAAGTAAGACCATATGATTCTTTTGATTTCCTATCTTCTGCCCTATGTCCCTCTTTACATTTCTGATTTTGTTAACTTGGATTCTGGCTCTTTGCATTTTAATTAGCATGGGTAAGAGTTTATTTATCTTGTTGATTTTGTCAAATAAACAGGTCTTGATTTCATTGATTCTTTTTGTTTTTCTCTGTGTTTCTAATGCATTGATTTTGGCCCTGTGTTTGAGTATTTACTGCTGTCTACACCTCTTAGGTGTGTTTGCTTCTTTTTGTTCTAGAACTTTAAGATGTGCTTTTAAGCTGTTAGCCTGAGAACTCTCCAATATCGTTATGGAGGAGCTGTGTGCTATGAACTTTGCGCTCAGGCTGCTTTCATTTTTTTCTATAACTTTGAGTATGTTCTGCCTTCATTTTTCATTGAAGAAAGTTTTTATTACTTTCTTTATTTCTTCCATGTTCCAGTGGTCATTGAATAGAAAGATGTTCAATTTTCTCAAATTTTGTAGGCTTTAATCCATGGGGATCTGATAAGATACAAGGGGTTATTTCAACTTTCTTGTATCTGTTGGGGCTTGCTTTGTGACCAAGAATATGGTCAATTTTGGAGAAGGCTCCATGAGGTGCTGAAAAGAAGGCATATTCTTTTGTGTTTAGATGAATGTTTTATAGATAACTGTTAGGTCCATTGGATTCATAATGTCTTTAAATTCCATTATTTCTCTGTTTAGTTTCTGCCTTGATGATGTCCACTAGTGAGAGTGGGCTGCTGATTTATCCCACCATTAATGTGTGAGCATCAATGAGTGACTTAAGCTTTAGTAATATTTCTTTTATGAATTAGAGTACCCTGGCATTTGGAGTGTAAGTGTTCAGAACTGAGACATAATCTAGGTGGATTTTTCCTTTAGTAAGAATATAATGTCCTTCCTTTTCCCTTTTGATTAATTTTAGTTGGAAGACTATATTAGCAGATACAAGAATGGCTAGTGCTGCTTTCATCTTGGATCTTTTTGCTTGGAAAACCTATCCTAGGCCTTTACCTTGAGAAAATGTCTATCTTTGTTGCTGAATTATGTTTCTTGTATGCAGTAGAATGAAGGATCCTGTTAGCAGAATGATTGAATCCACTCTCTCAGCCTGTGTCTCTTTATTGGGGAATTGAGTCCTTTGATGTTGAGAGATATTAGTGATCAATGACTGCTAATTTCTATTATTTTGATGTTAGTTGTAGTATAGTGCATGCATGTGTGTTTACCTTCTTTTCATTTGCGGGTTATTTATGTTCTCTGTTTTCTTGGGTGCATTTAGCCTCCTTGGTTTTGAGTTTTTCTTCTAACACCTTCGGTAGGGCTGGGTTTGTAGAGATAGATATTGTTTAATTTGGTTTTGTTGTGGAATATCTAGTTTTCTCCATCTATAGTGATTAAAGTTTGGTTAGGCATAGTATTCTGGGCTGACACAGGTTGTCTTGTAGGTTCTACAAGATATATACCCAGGCCCTTCTGGTTTTAAGAGTCTCTGTTGACAAGTCAGGTGTAATTCTGATTGTTTGCCATTATATGATAATTGGCCACTTTCCCTTGCAGCTTTTAATATTCTTTCTTGTTCTGTACATTCAGTGTTTAGATTATTATGTGGAGGGAGGAGATGCTTTTTTGTATGTCTTTGGTGATCTGCAAGCATCTTATACATTTATACATATCTCCTTCTTTAGGTTTGGAAAGTTTTCTCTTGTGATCTTGTTGAAAATATTTTCTGGGTCTTGGAACTGCGAGTCTTCTCCTTCTTCAAATCCTATTATTTTTAGGTTTTGTTTTTTCATAGTGTTCCAGATTTCTTGAATGTTTTGTGCTAGGAAATTTTTAGATTTAACATTTTCTGTGACCAATGTATCAATTTCCTCAATTCTATCTTCTAGGCCCAAGATTCTCTCTTCTGTCTCTTGTATTTTGTTGGTAATGATTGTGTCTTTAGTTCCTGTTTGCTTTCCCAGGATTTCCATTCTTAGGATTGCCTTAGTTTAAGTTTTCTTTATTATTTCCATTTCCATTTTCAGATCTATGTCATTCTTATCCTGTGTGATTGCTTTTCCTGTATTTCTTAATAAGATTTATTCATTTCCTCTATCTGTTTTATTGTATGTTACAGCATTTCTCTGAGGGATTTATTCTTTTGGTATTTTAAGGCCTCTATGATACTCGTAACATCAGATTTAGGGTCACTTTCCTGCATTTCATGTATATAAGATTTTCAGGGTTTTCTACAATAGGATAGCTGGGTTCTAGTGGTGCCATATGGCCCTGGGATTTTTTATTTTGTTCCTACACTGTCCTTTATCCATCTGATTGTTCATGGTGTTCTTAGGCCTAGTGTTCTGATGATAGTAGGTTTTTGGATTTCAGATATAACTGGTAGGCCTAGGTAGCAGCTGGCCTCTGGGAATACAGGTAGAGCTGGCATTCCTTGATGTTTTCTACCTCTACTGGGTTCTGATATCAGTTGGCTTCTGGTGGTCCAGGATGGCTCCCTGGATCTAGGGTTGTAGGCAGGGATCTTGCCCAGGAGATGGAAGGTTGGTTGTCCCAGATGGATCATGGGCATGATCCATCTACATAAGAGCACCTTTATATCCAACCCCAGAGAGTTGGGGGAAGACCATACAGTTGTAGGGCTTTCCTGAGCAACCTGGCATGAAAGGGGGGGGGGTTGATCTCATACTCCTAGATGGACACCTGCATCTGGAGTTGCAGGTGAAGATGATGCCCAGGAAATGAGGCCCGGTTTATGCAGTAGATTATATTTTTAATCTATATTCTTTAAATTAGGAGCCAAGTGACTCTCTTTCTCTGTTTGTGGCCAGTCTGACTTCAATAGTGAGTCAAAGCCAACCATGGTGGATATGGATACACTATCTTAAAGAAATTAGAATTTTGACAAGGAGATGCATTTTCTCCACTCTATCACAATAATAGTCTTTAAAATCTAAATGCAAACCTAAATGATTAAAATGAATGCACATAAAAATATCAGATAAGTGTTAAAAATGAATAAAAATAACAAGGAAAGAAATGTGCACTGATATATGTAGGAAATTGAGGTCTAAGAGTACTATACAGCGAGAGCTTTTCCCAACAACAGCAAAAAAATAAATAAATAAAACAAAAACATAAGTTCTGCAATTAACCATGTTTGTGGAAACATGAGACAATTCTTCACACAATAGAATGTGTCAATTTTTACAGAACTTATTATGAAACAGTGAGTGCAAACTGAACAACAACAATCAACAAGTTTCTGATTCAGCATGTAGAATCCCATTACAACGCTCATTGTAATGCAAAGATTTTTTTTTTTCAATTTAAGGAATGCCTGAATGATCTTTAAGCGATCTAGCTTTTAATCAGGTTACCCAATATCTGCAGACACCATGAAGATAACCCAAGGAAACACTCTACCTTCCATCTCACTATGCATCAAATCAGAACTTCCTATCCGCAAATGCACTAGACTTCCTTATTCAGCCTTTCTTCTGTTCACTTTCACTTTGTTAAAGTTTGCTGTCCTAATTCAGTTGTGGTGATGTTGAATTTCTGAGATTTGAGGAGATTTTTCCTCTGTTTTGGAAATTCTTTTTTCCTTATTACTACTGTGTTGCTTTTATTAAGTATGAACCATAAGCAATGTGAAGGGGAAAGGGTTGATTTGGCTCATGGGTTTCACTCAAGGGAAGACCATGTAGGAATCTGGAGAGGAGAACTGAAGCATAGACCTATAGGAACAATGCATACTGGTTCTGCCTGATTTCTCATATTCCCCCAATTAGGGACAATACTGCACATGGTAAGGTAGCCATTTCTACTCTAATTGCCAATTAAAATAATGCCTTACACATATGATGCCAGGCTCATGTATTTAAGAGAATATCTCAGTTAAATTCTCTCTGACTTTGTACTGTACTTTGTGCCAAGTTGACAAGAGTTAACTGTAATAATCAGGCTGCATTCTCAGTAGTGTTTGCACACAGCACACAAGCAACTCTTCTTACTGAATTTCTAGGAGCTAAGAAACAATTCAACTTTCATCAATTTTGGTCCATATATTCATGTTCTACCTTTTATGACTTAATTGGTGTATATAAAATAAGGCTATTAAGCTATTAATATCTCTGCATGCTAATATACTATAATTATGGAAGGGGTAGGAAAACTGTTGACTGCAGCATGTGTCTATTTTAATTTAGATGCCACCTTCTCTGTGTAGTGCTGATTGTGGTCCTGGATTCAGAAAATTCTTGAAGGATGGAATGGCACCATGATGTTTTCAATGTAGCCCATGTCCCAAAAATGAAATTTCTAATGACACAAGTGAGTATTTCCTGAACGGATACATTCTTCACATTTATAATCCTCCACACATATACTGGGATAACAAAGGGTTTGAAATGGAACTTCAAACTAAAAGGTATTGCTTTCCTATATTCGTCATTATAGGAGTAGGTTAATTTAGAATGTTCCTATTTTAAAAAATTATAATTTGTCACACACCTTTGACTCATTGTAAATTTATGGTAGCTGGCATATTCTTCAATAAACAATTTTGATAAACAAACTGCAATATGAATCTCTTTGACACAAGATCATATATAGTGATTAGTCCTCTCTGAAACTACATGTAGATTTTATTGCAATCATAAAATTTAAAAATATTTATTTATGCTTTTTTCATTGCTGTTTGTGTCCCTAGTAAGTTTGTGCACACCTTGCATGTACTGAAGCCCATGGAGAACAGAATAAGGCTTCAGATCTGCTGTGCTGTATAATTTGGGTGCTGAGAACCAAATCCAAGTTCTCTTTTAAGTTAAGAATGGAAGCAAATTATTTTGTAGAATTATCATACACTTACAAGCATAAGACAGAAGAATTTGTACAATAACCAGAAAATCCTCTTTCAAATGTTCAGTTGCTTTAAATTTAGAAATGTGTGGGTCAGTGTTGACATATGATATGCAAAATATGAGGAGTACTATTTTCATCTAGTATGACAGCACCCAGTTTATAATGTCATAAGATAATATATTAAAATTGGTTTATACTGAAGGAAATTACTCACAATTATTCAAATTGTCACCTGCATAGATCATATTAGTCAAATGATTATTTAGTCAGGATTGGCTAAATACAACTGGCAGGCTTGCATTTTCCACTTCTTTTGCCTGTGGTCTTGTATAATTGAATGAAAGTCCTTCATGAACATTTAAGATCAGGAATATGGCTCAGTATTTAATCCTCTGCCCCTATGTATGACGATATTTGTACCCGGAATCCATTAATAACAGGAGTTAACCAACTCCTAGCAGTTGTCTTTTGACATTCAAGCACTTTCCACATAAAACAGACACAAAATTAATTTAACTAAGCATAATGAAAAATTTCATGCAGTTGTCAGGTGGCTGACATGGGCCCTGGGAACTGAACTCATGTCTCCTCCCAAGGCAATACATTCTCTTTACAGCAGAGCCGACTTTCTAGCTCCTTAAACAAATTAAATGATAACAGCTATTAACATGAGTTAATAGTTCCACGTAAAATAATGCAAATCCTGGGGGATACCATCCCTTCCTTCACTTACTAAATGATGCAATCACATTTCCTACACTTGCAATGGTGGGAATTACAACGTATGAATGGAACACTACTAATGAACAGAAACATTCTTTGTTGACTCTCTTGATTATGCATTCTACTGTTATCTTTCCCATGAACTTTATCAATATCTACTTCCCCCTTGAGGATTCTCACAGAGTCTGGGTCTCATGGAGATGGCAATTACGGAAGGAGAAAGTGCTGTATGCTCCCAAATCTGATGGAATCATGATGTACTGATTTTTAGTGCTAAACATGGACAGAGTATACATATATATATATATATATATAAAACTTCAGTGATATAGTTATCAATTTTTTAGGAAAAGTCTCAGGAATATGGTGTCCATATTGTCAGATGAGGAAAATATAAGAACGATTTCTTTTTTGAATGTTTTCACTTTATAAACATTAATATCATATTTATATAATATTCACCACTCATTCTCATGCTTATACTTCACCCATATAAAGTGAATTACTCTAAAATTCATGAGCTCCTTTGTTACTTTACATGTAAGCACACACACACACACACACACACACACACACACACACACACACACACTGATCCCATTTAGTGTAGATATGGTGTCATTGTTTTTGCACTGGCCTGCAAAGTAGGAAAATGAATCTCAGGTTTTTTCTGTACAAAAAAATGACTAATTAAATTATTTAAGTAGTATTTCAATCATATTTAATTGGTTCAGCCCTGTTAAATCTAAAGCCACCATTATAAATGAGTATACAGACCCCTGATGGAGTTTAACAAGCCTTGGCCTGCATTGTACAATCCTAGCCTATCTAAGCTATCTCATAATTCTGTTACCCAAATATGTTCCCATATATACATATGTCCCCTTGGACTGTTATTCTCCACTCTATGACAATGATCCAGGCCACATGGAATGATCTTCTTTAATCTACCACATTCTTTGTGTTCCTCCTTCTTCCTTCTCCTAGCTTCTCCTTGAGCTTTTCCCCAAGATAATCTCTGTCTCTAAAGCCCGTGCACCATAGTCCAACCTATTTCTTTCTTTCCCAATCTCAGGCCTCAGCACTTATTCAAACAATCAGAGACAATGTAGCAAGTAACAGACAGAAATCAGGACCAATTAATTAACACTGAGAATGCTTAACACCACCCCATCAATTCCCTCCTTTTGTCTAATAAAAGGACTAAATTTTTCAACTCATGTAGTAAAAGTTACATACATAAAGTTTAGTATATTTGTACCAGGCAATAAGCATTAAGAAAAAAAGTCATCTATTTATCTTGGTGTGTCTAAAGTTCTGAGCCTCCCTCTTCTATTTTGATACAGGTTTTCTCTGTGTATCCTTGCCCTGGATTCACTTTGTAGACAAGGCTGACCTTGGTGAAGGTCAGGGATCCACCTGTCTTTCTCTCCCAAGGGCTGGGATTAAAGGTGTGCACCACCATGCACAGCAATTAACATATCTCCTACAGGACAAAATGTCTCTTGAAACAAGTTCTCCTGTGGGAGCCCTACATCTAAGGAGGCTGGCTTGTGACCCTTTTCTCTTTAAATCTTCAAAAATCTCTTATATTTTAGCATTGCTAAATGACAAAAATGTCCTTTTTACCTCCCGCTGATATAGGCAAATTAAAGACATCTAAACAACAATCAAGCAAAGAAATGAGAACATTCCAAATGCCTTGTTTTAATTGTGAATCAAAGCTCTGTTCATTATTCCCTGGAATCTAGCTTTGACTGTATATACTTGGTGGGCCTTTCCCCAGAGACTCTTGTCAAGCATCTGGTAGCCATGGAGCTGTGAGCTCCAGCTGTCATCAATTTCTTATCTACCTGGAAGGACATCCCTCCTTTCCCCATTATCATTGTCAGCAACTCGGCATTCCATCTGTAAGCTCTCTCCCTTAAGCCTATCCTAGTCAGAACTTTCTCAAAAAGTATACATAGAACCAAAAATAATCTGCAGGCTAAGAGAAAAAACTCAGTTGGAAATCCAAATGTATTGAGACATTGTGAATTTCTCCATTTTTAATGTAGGCAGTTAATTCAATTCCCAGTTGGTCTAGAAGGATGTCGGTTTTTTAGCACATAAAGTCAGACTTAGCTCTCCACCTTTGGTGCAAGGCAGTAGCTTTGGTTAAGGGAGATGTATCTTTGAAATGCATTTGGGTTCGGTTCCATGGTCTTTACTAGGAAATTGCCTTTCACCAGGGCCTTTTCAGTTTTAAGTATGGATTCTAATTTTGCAGTGCCATTTGTTGGAAAAATAATTAAATTATTTAAAGGTGTTTAGATTATTGTTAATTGGCTGGCAACTGTGTAATACTTAAGCTGCCATTATAAATGAGCACATAGACACCTGATAGATTTTAACAAGCCTTGGACTAAATTGTGCAACTCTAACCCATCTAAGGTGGCTCATAATTCTATAACCCAAATGTGATATCATATATACATAGGTCCCTTTGGACTGATTTTCTCCACACTATGCCGATGTTCCAGGACATATGGAAAGATCTTTTTTAATCTACCCGATGTCATATGTTTCTCCTTCTTCCTATTCCTTGCTTCTCCTTGAGCTTCTCCCCAAGACACTCTCTGTCTCTGAAGCCATGCAGCTTATTCCCACCTATCTCTGTCTTTGCCCAATCTCAGGCCTCAGCATTTTATTCAAACAATCAGAGACGATGTGAGTAACAGACAGCAAGCAGGACCAATTAGGTAACATTTAGAATGTCTAACACCACCCCATAACTTCTACCTACAGAAAAAAGAGTTTCTATTTCTCATGGGAGTATCATTCATCAAATAGACAAAGACCTCAGAAGGCATTGAATCCTTGTAATCTGTGATTTAAGAATATAATCCTAAAAACGATGGTTAATGAAATTAGCCTCTGTGAATTCACCAATCTAAAGTAAATCATCATAGAATATAGAATGTTCTGAAATATCTGTGCTTTCTGATAATGTATAAGTGACCTCATCAATAAAGTCAAATAGACAAACATGATTCTTCTGTTTCAATTACCATGAATATAATCAGTATGAATAAAGGGAAGCCATTATTTTGTGCAGCAATATCTTTCAATTGCATCCTCAGCAAAAGGATGAAAATATTACAACACTTCCACACATTAAAATAATATGTCCTGTCATAAATACGCACAATTGATACCTTCATTCCTCCATTAGATGTGGATCAGTGTGTGGAGTTTCCAGAGGACCAGTATGCCACCACAGAGAAGAACCATTGCATTAACAAAGCTGTCATCTCTCTGAGCAATGAAAACCCCTTGGGGATGGCCCTTTCTTTAATGGCCTTGGGCTTCTCTGGCTTCACAGCTTTGGTTCTTGGTGTCTTTGTGAAGCATCACAACACCCCCATTGTTAAGGCCAATAACCACAATCTCACCTATATCTTGCTCATCTCACTCATCTTTTCTTCCTTCTGCCCCTTCCTCTTCAATTGGACATGCAAACTCAGTCCTGAATCCTGCAGCAAATCACATTTGGAGTTGTATTCAGTGTGTCTGTTTCCACTGTGCGGGCCAAAACAATCACTGTAGTTCTGGCTTTCAAAGTCAAAACCCATGGAAGAAAGATGAAGTACTTCATGCTTTCAGGCGCATCAAACTACATCATTCCTATCTGTACAATCATACAAGTTATTCTGTGTGCAGTCTGGTTAGGAACTTCTCCTCCCACTGTTGACATTGATGCACACTCTGAGCATGGCCAAATCATCGTTGTTTGCAACAAGGGTTCAGTCACTGCCTTTTACTGTGTCCTGGGATACCTGGCCTGCCTGGCCCTTGGGAGCTTCATGGTGGCTTTCTTGGCCAGAAACCTGCCTGACATGTTCAATGAAGCCAAGTTCCTGACATTCAGCATGTTGGTGTTCTTCTCTGTCTGGGTCACATTCCTTCCTGTCTACCATAGCACCAAGGGCAAGGTCATGGTTGCTGTCAAGGTCTTATCCATCTTGGCTTCCAGTGCAGGGATGCTTGGATGCATCTTTCTTCCCAAGTGTCACATAAGTTTGTTAGGACCAGAAAGAAATTCTCATCAAGTTGTCAGGGAGAAATCATCTTCCTATACTCACATTTCATAAATTCTAGCAAATTTCATAAATTCTAACATATGTCTAGTTGGTACACACTAGCCAAAACTTTATTACTTTGCCAGACTTATGTGTTTTTAGAATGACTCTTACTGTTTCATCTCAAGATGTTGCCTAGCAGTAACATGCCAATTACAGTTGTCTACATTCTTGCATAGAATCTTCTACAATTTTTTTAGTTTTTTATGTTTATTTATTACTTCAGGTTACATCTCCAACCTAGTAACCTCTTTCCATCTCTCCCAGTCTTGCCCTCCCACCCTCTACCCCCTATCACTTCCAATCTACTCCTTTGGCATGGAATGTCCCCACATATCAGTCCCCTGCCCCAGTTAAGCAGCCATATGAGAGCCAAGAGACTTCTATTACACTGGTGGCCTGCAAAGCAGCAGCACTAGGGCAAACTGTCTCATGGACAGGTAAAAATATCTATGTTCTTATTTCATTTGATGCATTTGCTGTAGCATAGTTATGCTGTACTATATGGGTAAAATCTGATTGTAGGTGAATATATGCCATGTGCCTCCTTCAGCTTACTCTGGATGAGCTTCTCTAGTTCCATACATTTGGCTTCAAATTGCATATTTCCTTGATTCTGATGGCTGAGTAGTATTCCATTGTGTAGAACTCATCAGCAGAGGTGACAAATTCCTGAACACAACACCAACAGCTCATGATCTAAGACCAACAATCAGTAAATGGGACCTCATGATATTAAAAAGCTTCCGTAATGCAAAAGACACTGACATTTAAACAAAATGGTAACGTACACATTGAGAAAAAAATGTTCACCAACACCACATCTGACAGAGGGCTAATATCCAAAACTTACAAAGAGCTCAAGAAATTAAATATCATGAAACCAAATAATCCAATCAAAAAATGGGGAACAGAGCTACATAGAGAATTCACAAAGTAGGAATCCCTAATGGCTGAGAGACACTTGAACAAATGCTCAGCATCTTTAATCATCAGAGAAATGCAACTAGAACGACTCTGAGATTCCATCTCACACCTGTCAGAATGGCTAAGATCAAAAACTCAAATGACAGCACATGCTGGCAAGGTTGTGAAGAAAGGGGAACACTCCTCCACTGCTGGTGAGAGTGCAAATTTGTACAACCTCTATGGAAATCAGTCTGGCAATATCTTAGCAAACTTTGAATAGCTCTACCTCAAGATCCAGCCATACCACTTCTGGGTATACATCCAAAAGTTTTCTCACCAAACCACAAGGGCGTTTCCTCATCTATGTTCATAGCAGCCCCGTTTGTATTAGATAGAACCTGGAAACAACCCAGATGTCCCTCAACTGAGGAATGGATCAAAAAAATGTGGTACATCTAGGATGTTTTAAAGCAATGATCTTCCTTGCTGGCAGGAGGTTATGAGTATCCTTATACATCCTAGGAATTAGAGGAGTAGAATAGAGAATAGGGATATTTTTATTAACAGATAAAATATTTACGAAGAACATTTGATGTTTCAGCTATTAAAACCATGACCTGCTCTAACAGAGGACCCAGCTTAATACTCACACAAGTCAAAATACTGTTAACAAGAACTTGAGACAATAGGTTTAAAAGATCAAATACCATCATGTGGGCTTCATAGTTACCTGAACTCACATATGCACATAACAGCTCAATAACACACACACACACACACACACACACACACACACACACACACAC